>VDFB02138468.1:244445-307771 GCA_007258455.2 Sequoia sempervirens
CAACTTTACATCTTGCTCCATCAAAGTGTAGCATCCATATCTCTAAGGCTTGACTGCTCTCGGGCTCCTTCATGACCTTCAGAAGCATTTGATCTTCATCATAGATGACATAGGTCCCTAAGCTAGTGGCATGATATTTTCTGAAAGGATTAGTGTCTATATATTTGCTCAAGAGGACATCTTCTTGATCGAGCTAATCTTTGGTCACTTTTTCATACTCTAGTAGCTTAGTACAATACATTTCCTCTTTGGTGAAAGAGGTATGAACAATCTCAAACTTGATCATGGCTTCATCAACCACATGTTCCAAATGTAGGGGTTCGAATATTATTTTCATTTTAGCTTCATGCTTGGTCCTGAGGATCAGACCAATCCAAAGAAGGATATCCACCTATCTTTGAAGTGAATTCTTAGGATAAGCTCAGAGATCAAACATGGGGGGACTATCTATGATCACAATATCGTGTGGAACTGTGATACTAGGGTAGGATAATAGAGTCAAAGGGATGCTCTTAATGACACCTATGGTTTCAACCTTGTTCCCATCAAGCTGCATAAGCCCCCTTTTTAAAGGTTCATAGCTAATTCCTAAGGATTCAACTATCTGTTTGGCCATGAATGTGGTGCTAGTGCCAAATTCAATCATGGAATTATGCAATAGTTTCTTCCCTACAATAAGACTTAGGAAAAACGGCCTTGGTTTTAGCTTATCTCTAGCTTTAGTAGAGGCTTCCTCTATACTATTGGTAAGAACTTTGGCAGGAGGTGATGGATCAATGGCCTTTTCCTTGAGTGATTGCTCTATTGGCTCAATGATTGGATCCTCTTGGAGAGCCTTCTGTAGCAAGGATTTCTACTCCAAAATAGCTAAGATATCCCAAAGGGACACATTAGCAGAGGATTTTTTAAATTGTTCCACCACATTGAATGGTGGTAGATTTGAAGGCTTTTGTTCCTTAGTCCTAGTTATAACAATTTCCTTTCAAGGCTGAAATTTTTTGTGCAATTGTAGATGTACTAGGTGTCTAGTTGGAGGAACTTTTAGGCTATGGGATGACTAGTTCACATGTGAATCTCCACTTTGAGTGAGTGTTGTAATCAAATTTAACTTGTGAGGCTTTTGATGTGGATGCATCATTTGAAAACACTACCTCTTCTTCTTCCATCCATGAGAAGAGCACGTGATCAAGAGCTATATCTATTTCTTGCTCTAGGGACATCCCTTGCATTTGTGTGGTGAATATCACATTTTCAATTTTTAGAGAGGCATATAGATAACCTCCAGGGTTTGACATTATGCCTTGAATGTGTTGTTCCTCCACCTTTTGTTGTAGGTTGTCATGTGGGAATTTTTTGGGCATATGTGTTTCATTGTAGGGAAAGCACTAGGGGCTAATGTCATCGACAAGATTGTTTTTCCCCACTATCAGCTTTTTGCTCAAGCTTGGGTGAGCATTCTACAGTAGAGTAGGTACTAGCACTATTTGATTAGTTGCTTGGGCCTATGGATTTATACGGGAGCCTCCTTGGAACTGATTTTGTTGGTAGGAAGATCTTTCCCCTTGATAATTTTGGTAGGTTGGCTTCAGAGGTGTAGACTGGTTCCACTTGATGGTAGTTATTTTGTTGAATATGGTCCACAACATCTCCTTGATGTCGTTCATCTCATCCTTTGAGGAGCTAGATGTAGAAGCAAAATTCTGTGGCATGTTCGGATATGTGTACATAAATTGGGGAGGAGAAGGTGCACTAGTAGATGCTACTTCCTAAGCAAAAACTAAAATTTTGGGAAATATAGGCAGAATGGGCCGAGGCAAAAACTTCCCGGCATCTATCAGATTATTCTTTTCCTTGACATCGATGTTGTATGCATCTAGTAGAGTGGTTCTGCCAAGAGACTGGATCATCATTGATATGTCAGCATTGATGGACTTTACGTAGAACATGAATGCCAACTCGGCTGGCAAGCGGATAGAAACCTAGATCCTTTACCAATTTGTATGGAACTGGGCATTTAAGTTAGTCATGGCTTCATGTGAGGCCCACTTTATGGCTGCTAGTTGATGATATAGTAAATACCAATCTCCATCATTCAAAAATATTTCATAGAAAGGATCTCTAAGCTTATCCCAAGTACTAATAGTGTTAGTTTGCAAAGTGTGGTACCAATCCAATGCTCTACCCTTGAAAGAGGTTGTGAGCAACCTTAGCACTATATTTTGGTTGATGACTCCATGCACCAAACACACATCTGCCACATCTTATAGGTGTTTGGATTGTGTTTTTGAGCCATCCCCGGTGAATTTTGGTATAGCTTTTAAAGTAGAGGCTGGTATAGGGGCCCAAAAGGCAAGTGCTATAAGGGGATTTCCAGCATCCCATGCCATGTAATTCTTGTTAGCAATTGGCAACATGGATGGTGGATGTATCAAAACATTCACTATATGGGTTCCTATTTCTATTGTTCCTAGAAGTGGCACTAGCAAGCTAGGGTTATTCGCTATTTGGGATCTAGTAATAGGGCAATGGCTCATACACCCACTTTAGCTTTAGGTACATTTAAGCAATCCCATTAGGCATGCTAGAAAAAGAAACTATTGATGCCAAAAATTGACAAGGTAATAGCCTTATGGGAAACTCAGTTAATGGGGAAACCAATTGCGCTAAACTGAGTGACCTCCAGGTTTTTAAAGAAGTTGGCTTCTTCTTTATTTGGGGTTTTTTAATGGAAAAAGGA
Source organism: Sequoia sempervirens (assembly GCA_007258455.2). Lineage (NCBI taxonomy): Eukaryota > Viridiplantae > Streptophyta > Pinopsida > Cupressales > Cupressaceae > Sequoia > Sequoia sempervirens. Next base: position 247,183 of record VDFB02138468.1, read on the forward strand.
AGCAAATATAAAAAAATAAAGATCTAACTAAGGTGATGTGCCAAGAGGTAGATATAGGCATGGTAAATCTATCTTTTGGATGTGATTTAAGGGATCGTTCATAAATCTACTAAGTCCCTGAATAACTTAAATCAAAGATGAAAACCTAAATAATTTAGTCAATAACATAAAATAACTCCCATACACATTTACTGAAAAGAAGAGTCAAAGACATGGTCTAAATCAACAAACTTATATTGAAATCATAGAAGTTCTTACAAATAAACAACTCAGTATAGTAATGGCATAGTATAATGTTTTGTCAACTAGCTAAGAAAATAGAAAGGAAAAACAATGGCATAGACTGAGAATCTTATACAGTAATCTAAAAATAGTACAAGAGATCTAGTGTCTTTCACAATTTTTTATGTATCTTTTGAACTCATTTTCAGAAGGAAGAAGCAATATATATAGAAAATAATCCCACCCCCTGGTGAGATAGTAAGAGAAAAGATTCCTCATCATGAGTAATGATGCCTACAACAATGATTTCCCAAGGCCATTGCAACATAAAAGATTCCAAGCATGGAACACAGTCACCTTCAAGCCAGATGCATCCCCTGTGAATGATGGTGGTGGTCTCAGTGTAGAAGCAACAAAATCTCATGCAGACATGTTTCTTACCCATGAAGTTAGGACACGTGGTGAAAGGTCGAGGCATGTGGTTCATTCCTCCCTCCTTGTGATTGAAACCCACATGGGGAGGACACTGACACTGACTATGGGGTCCACCAATAAGTGTATGTGGATCGATGCTACATGGCACATGGATGGAGCACTATTGAGAAGCAAAGGGAAGAAAGTGTCAAGTGTCTGCACTACTAACATGTGGAAGCATGGTGGGGCTTAGAAGAGGAGCAAAGGAAGTAATCCATACAAGGAGTACTTTGTGGACATGTGGCGGTAGTGGGCGAAGTACTTCAAAAAGTGGCCCAAAGATTCAAATGTATGGGGCACAGATCAGACTTATCAAAATACAAATAACCCAAAGGGAGCTCGAGGAATTTTAGATTCACAAATACCCTTTGACAAAACCTTGATAGTATTGCTTGTCCTAAGGATTTATTCATAGAAACTACTAAATATTTTGGTTTACATGTCAATCCATACTTCCCAAAGTTAACCTAAGTAACTATGCCCCTAACTTCATCATTTTCAAAAAATGGACTTTGTGGAATTGATGTTGTTTTTGGCATAGACATTTAGTTTAAACTTAAGAAAGCAAAGCGCTTTTGGTAAAAAGGAAACTTACTTAAGCAAGATAAATTGGAAAATTGAACCCCACATGACCGTTTAGAGACCAATCACTCTAGTTGATCAACTTGACCTTACACCCGCTATGGGTATGTGTAGGATCATCATGGAAAAAATAGGCCCTTAAGTGGAAAAAAATTCAAAAAAATCAGTTAGGAAACTTGATGTATAAATTTGAATAAGTTATCTATATTATTTTAAAAATATGTAAGAGTAGAATCTATAGAAAATTGAATGTAGTTTCTAAAATAGTAGGTTTGTTTTTTTTTTTAAATCTATTTGGTGAAAAGTTGAAATTTCAATGTAGTAGTACTTAAATTTTAGGGAAAAAATAAGAAGTAGGTGTCTATTTGACCACCCTAACCACAATAAAATGATAATATTTATTTATAAGATTTTAGACATAAGTAGAGGACTCATGTCTCGATGTGATGCATATTTGTTTGTAATTTTTTTCTAAGTAAATAATTAATTATAGTTTTCTTATTACAAATTTTAAAAAATATAAAAAATCGCATGTCTTCCCACCTTAACTTGGTCAAAACTTCATGAAATTCATTCTCTTTTTTTAATCCTATAGTATGCAAAGCACAGAATGTGACGCATGTTTTAGATTCAAAAAATTTGATACCGTTTGAAAGCTATAGATGCTTTTCAATCAGACTATCAATCGGGACTTTAGTTGCAATTCAAATAGAAAATGAATAATAATTATTTATTAAATTCAAAGTAAAGCATAATTTATATTGTTGGAAAGCTGAGAATCTCCTTTAAAAACTCTTTTCATTTCATCAATTTTGAGTAAAAAAAAAAGTTGTCAGCCACATACGCTACACATACCCATCATATTGCCACTTTTTGGCCCATCATGATCCTACACATACCCCTATCATTTAACCAAAATTTGAACTCATTGAAGGAGAAAAAACTGATATAATTAGTAGTTTGAGAAGCTTCACTTTTGAAACAAAAGAAACACCAACCTAGTGGAGAAACGTAGTATACATCATAGACAAAGAAGAGGAACAAGATGATATTGTGGTTGGAAAGCCCATATTACCACCTCCTGCATGGCAATAAATATCCTCTTTTCCATGGTCTTAGGATTCTCTAAATGATCTCACACAAAATCAAAATCCCCAAGTGAAGGTCTACATGTCGCTATTTTAAACTTAGACATCATAGTTTAAAGTACATTAGAAGAAGTAACCTAAGGGAATATCACAACAAGAACAAGTTGGTAATGAGGTTTTATAGACTTATCCCATTGAATAATGTAGACATGTATGCTCAATATGAACCTCTCATTTAAGTCAAATATTTGTCTTTTTCACAATCCTAGGATTGTCTTAGATGATCTCACGCAAAATCAAAATCCCTAAGAGAAGGTCTACATGTCGTCACTTAAAAATTAGGCATCATAGTCCAAAAGCCTTCAAAAGACACCTTTTGGCACTCTACTAAAATAAGAACATTTTGGTAAGGAACTTTTATAAACATGTTTCAAGGAATAATCTAGAATTGTATGTCTTTTTTGAAAGTCAAAACATTGGTCTTTTTCATGATCTTGAACTTTTCTAAATCATTGGGTCTTTAGGATTTGAAAACTTTATAGACCAAAATTTTTCTCACTAGCTTGGTCTTATCAAACAAAGGTTCACTCTAGGTTAACATTGGGTCAAACATTTCATCCACCCCTTCATTTAGAAACTTCATCCTTCACTTCACCTATCTTTGTAAAAATTGCGAATACACCAAAACTTTTTTACCTAAATAACTATCAACCCAAACCCTAACTTAGCTACTTTTGTATGTGAAATAAATCCTTTTCCATTCATTTGGTTAAGTTATCATCTTTGGAATAGTTTATCTTAAAGGTCACAAGTCTACCCTAAATATTTCCAAGTTCATAAACATCCTTTATCCAAACATCAAAATAATTAAACTCTTAAGTCAAAAGTGTTGTCCCAAAATGTTTACAAAGGCCACTCTCCATATCATTCATCTTTTTATCTCCCATTATAATCATTTCTCCAAAAATACTTAGAGCATCCCTTTTACCTATATTTGATTCAACTAGAGAGTTCAAACATTACAAATATCAACACAACTCTCCCATAGGTGACCCAAAATTTAGGATAAAGAAAAGATCACAACACAAGAGAATCATGGACAAAACCAAAGTCACATTTACCTCAAGTAATATAAATCCTCAAGAATTTGATCCAAGAAGTTAGGTTACCCCATCACAACAACCCTCATCTCCATCAGTACCATATGAGATAGAAGACATTACGAACAACCCATTTTAACTTACTAGGGAGGAAATGATGGAACATCAAGTCTTAGAAAATGTAGCTCAAATTTCTCCATCTTTTGTTGCACAACCTCTGAAACAAGGCTTAACAACTCCATTGCCAGGGATAAATCAAACACCCATTCCTAGTATTACAACTATTCTTTCTAAGGACTTTGGCCATACTCTTCCATTTGAAAGCAACATGCTTGTGGGTACCCTAAATACCAATCCACCTTAAACCACCACTTGGACACCAACCTTTGGTGCTCCCCACATTCCTAAACACACCTTACATCAAAATAAACCACTTACACTTCATGAATCCATGACAACCTCAAAATATCAAGGTCACCCATCTTCATCCATCCCCATGGATACCAAAAATGTGCCCAACACCATGCAAGGAAGTATAGGCCAAATGTCTCAAATCGACCAACAAGGGCATGCCAACACCCTAACAAGGTCAACCCTTAACATAAATGGGGAAATCTCTATACAATCCCCCAATTGTTTCATCTACACCATTAGTTTAACAAAACATATCCATCCCATCCATCATCAACCTGAATCAAAATAATCCCTTGGTCATGAATCCCATCAATCCAAGTAATACCTTGACTACATCCCTAGTGCAAGGAAATCCCCAAGACATTAGACAAGGGAACCTTTTCAAACAATGTGACATTACCATCACAATACCTAATGGAATCATCATCATTCCCCACAGTCCCTCTCACCATGCAAAGTCAAATGGGACCTCAAACTTACATTCCACCATCTCAATCCACCATCTTACAAGGAATGTTAAGCCAATAAAACCCCCAAATTCTCATCAACAATTCGCTACCTAATCAAAAAATCAACACCCAAAATCCATCATAGATGTCCCAACAACCAATTGATCCTACATTGTGAGTACATGCATTAGCTTTACAACAAGCACAACAGGCTTATCAGTAAGCCATGCAACAACAACAACTACAATAATTAGTCCTAGTAGCACAAAAATAGTAGCAACAACAACAAGCAGCCCTAGTAGTAGAACAATAGCAACAACAACAACAAGTAACCCTATCAACACAACAATAGAAACAACAACAACAAGCATCCCTTGCAACACTATTGGTTTTTTTCTCAATGAACCAATCAAGTCATAATAGGCACCTATGAGCTTTCCAAGCTCAATTATCGAGTATCTGCTAGACAAGTGGTCAACTAAAGAGATATGACATCAATTGCTTTATCTCCTACACTTCGGGCTCTACAAAACCCAGGAGGGTAATCCCACAATGTATATTATACTATTATTTGAGACAATTCACATGTACATTATATATATTTAAGCAGATATATTCTCATTCATGGCTAATAAGTCGAAATTCACCCAGGAGTTGGAAATTCCTTGGATAAACCACACACTTTAAGCTGAGAATACCAAGACAATACAAACACCACAATTTAAAAGTAGATATGTGATTATTTTAAAAGAATGTTCTCAGGTCGGATAACTGGGGTCATGAAAACATTAAAATGATTTATGATCAGTGCCATTATCTCTGGGCTAGGAGTTTGAGAAAATTGAAATATAAGGGATATTTAATTCTGAACATTCAAGATCTACGCAATATCACTTAGTAATTCACAAATTAGTAACCAAATTATAAAGAGTTCTTATCACATCCCTAGATCATGAATAAGAATTCATGATTTGATTCAAGCATTTTAACTTCTTCTATGAACAAAAGCTAAAATAAAAACACATATCAAAGTATGAAATGATGACAATTAATGAAATGATCTTTGATCAATATTTCCATTAATAATTCACATACACAATCAAAATGGAGAGACTATAGACTTGGAAAATTTCCATTATCATTCTGATATATCCAAAAACCATACATTTAACAAAATATGCTACCTAGACTCAAAGCATTTGATAAGGACTAAACATATTATCTTTGTGTTCTTAATTCTCACAATACAACTCCAGTATTCAACAAAAGACCCATACAAATGGCCTTGGCCCCAAATTCCCTTTTATGAAGTAAGGGAGCAAAACAAGATTCAAGTCAAGGGTACACATGTCACTATAGGATTGGACCGCAAGAAGACAAATTCCCCAATTTAGTTATATTTTCATTCATCAAAGCAAAGGGAAACCAAACAATACAAAGTTTATTTACATTTCCTAAAAGGATTAACTTTTTCTTCAAAAGCACATGTCAAAAAGAATAAACATCTTCACCGCATCACCTTGATATCATCAAGCAAAAAGACAAACCGATGTGGATTGAAAATGAGTCAGCATTTTAGTCAACATTCCACATCACCAATAATTCACAAATCCTCAGTGAAACATATGTTTTATACACTTATAACTTCTATGGCCAGACCTATACAATACTTGACCAAGTATATGTTTCACACTTCAATCTAAACCAAATTTTCCAACATACATGCTCACCCATTCTTGATACTCTTCCTCTAATGGCCATTCAAAGTCCATAATTTTTTCCATGGTCTTCCTATAAGGGGAATATTTGGTTCCAATTGCATTAGACTTCCTATCAAAATCTTCCAAAAAACTAGAAAATTGATAAGAAATGTCAACCTTTCCATGATGTTGTTGAAGACATCAATATTAGCTTCCCTGCAAATTTCTCCAACCTAGGCAATAATTACCTCATCTAGTTCCTTCTTCCAAATATGCAATGCTTTCACCTCATTATTAGACACCTCAATATCTGGCCATGGTTCTAAATCAGTGTAAGTGTATAAAGATAACAATTCTATTATCTTATGTTCAAGTGGAGCTGCATACCCCTAGAATTTTTTCTCACTCAATTCACTCACAAACTCATAAACTGGTTTTACAATAGGGTACTTATCTTCATGCTAGCCAGCTCCCACTAAAATCAACTTCAACTTTTCAAGTCTTGAAACCCATTTGTTGAAGGTTAGTATGGCTAACATATTATCCTTTCGGGATAACTTCATTGCACATAACATGAGAGCATAATTGTCATGCACACTATTGAGTCTATCTTGAATCCTTCTGTTCAAATGTCTTAAAGCAGTGCTAACAACCTTTGATATGTTCTCATACATGGTGTCCTAGAATTTCTCTAGCAACTTTTTATGTACCATAATTTGTAGAAGCAGCTGATCTCTGTCAGATGAACTAGAGCTTGGTCTATTTGTTTCCTACTCTACAATTGACCCTTGCCCTTGATCATGTGGTATTATTTCTAGGGACTTACTATAAACTAAATGCTGCATAAATGTCATGGGAGAAACTAATAATGGGTGGCTTGAGCTAGGCCGACCCTGCTCCATTTGCATCTCTGCCCTTTACTTAAAGAATGTCAATTTAGTTTCTAATGTAGCCACCTTTTGTTGGATAATATCATATTCCTTTAGGAGATCACTATATTTAGCTTTAAGATTATCTCTTTCCAAAGTGATACCCTCCACAGTTGACTGAGTGAACTTGGAAACAATTACAACCATGTATGTAGCTTTTAGGGCTGGAGTATCAGCAACCCTTTTCACAATCAATTTTCCACTAAGCTCTGATGGTTTTGCCAAGGTTGGTTTTTTAGAAGTTGGAGATAGTGACCATATTGCTAATGCTTCCTAATCCTCACTGAAAGCTGAACCTTTAAGTGCCATTTCTATCTCTTCCTTTGTTTGTACCAGAGGTCTTTCAATCCTTTTTATAACATCCAAAATAATTGCATCAACAATGTTCCAATCTGGTTACAACAATACACCACTTTTCTTCACAAGCTCTCTTCCTTCTTGGGCATTAATCTTTTTAATTTCATCCTTCATAAATATTCTTAAATTTTCCTCAATGACACTTTTAGGCGCATCAAGGTGCAAACTCCTCTCAACGGCCACTTTTTGTGCATAATCTGCAACTTTGGATTTCCACCAAAAATCTTGAAATTTCGAAGTTTCAATAAAAGCATCATCTTACATAAAATCTATATTGGCCTCTACTCTCAAGTCATCTACAGTATTTAATCCACAAATAATGTTTCCCCAACCTAATGATGCTCTATCCCAAACTTGAAGCAATTGCCCTTTCATTAGGAGGCATTCCAATCTACATTTCTTCAGGGGTGACAAAGATATCATCTTTGTTTGTATCAAAATAATCAACCAATCCTTTTGCTTCAATCATTTGCTTCTTTTGAGGTGGTTTTTCGAGAGGGGCAAAACTTTCAAGAGGTGAATCAAGATCAATTATAGGAAAAGGGACCTATGCAAGAGAGATTGGCATTGCACTCTTGTGAGAATCTGCTATTGGTTCCTCAGAGATGGCAAGACCTATTGATTTCCCTTCTTCACTTTCTACCTTCTTCCTCCTAGAATAAATCCTCAACTATTAGGGTGGTTGATACGTAGGCCTTTCTTCTAGTGGTATTTCAACATTTTCCTTGACCACCATTTCCTTTCCTTTATCAGGAACCTCTCGTTGCTCTCTCAAAACACCAACAATATTCTCAAAATTATCGATGACATACATTGCTCTATGAAACTCATCTTATATATTTGGCAAGGGATCATATTGAGGATTATTCCTCTTCCTGGCTTCCACCATTTTTTTGTAAGCCAAGTACTTGTCTTTTCTTTCATCTTGTTCATTAGTGTTGACAACATTCCTGATGACATCCTATAGGAAATTAAAGGTATGCACAAAAGTGCCCATTTTCTTATCACTTTTAAGTCTGCTTATGAAACATTTTGGATCATGGTTCCTTGGATCCACAGTTAGCAGTTCATAAGGAGCTAGCAATTGTTCTATTCCTTTCAATCCCCCTTTAGTCACAACATAATCTACAAATGCAGTCCACTCTGGGAAGAAAGATCCCTTCCTTGCTAACTCAAGTAGATGTATTTCTTGTGCAGCTCCCAACTACCTCATGATTTCAAGAAAACCTATTCTCAGGGGAACCTTTGAAGGAAGAACATGTGGGCCTAAGCTACTACCATATACCCTGAGAATTGTTTTATTAGGATATAAAATAAAATCTCCCCAGTTGTGACTCAAATTCAAATATGGCCTTAACTCCCTCAGCCTCAAGAACTCATGGATTTCCTTGGGAATCCTAGGTGGTCGGTACACTAAAGTACTTCTTATCTTGGATGCAAAATAATTTCTAAGCATCACAAAATTATACTTCTTATCATCTTTTTCCAAGATACAGGTCCAACACTGAACAAGTAAATCAACATTATCTTTCTTCCTTTCTAATGTAATTACCTTCTCAAAGACCTTTTGTCTATTGTACAGAAACATATGCATCAACAATGAATACCACCATAATTTCATCCACTATTTTCCTCCTTTTAGTTCAACTAATCCCTCATGGATACAATTAGCCAAGTAGGTTCTATAGTCATAAAACATACTATATGGTGGGTGTTGCATATGTGTAGCCAGGTAACTGTACTCTGGTTGTAGTGTACCAGGTGGATCAAAATCTACAATTTGGTAGAAAGAATACATAGTCTTTCTGAAATAACTGGAAAAATAGATCATTGGGAAGGGTTCAAGCTCCCCATCACCAATCTTAACTTTTCTCTTTTGATTTCCAGTTCCAACCATTGTAGTGTACGAGGGCAACATCCTTCACCTAATGAGTACCTTGGTGTTGTTATATTCTATTAATATTGTATCCATATTCAAAGGAAGCATACTTGAATTCCTTTCATGTAGTTCAAACACCTTTTTAATCTCTTCACAGGTTACTTTTAACATCACCACCCCATCATATGCTCTGACCACCCTAGAAATTGGATCATACTTTGATGTGATATCCTTCAAGAGGTCCACATCCATATACACATTGGTAACAATAAGTCTTCCCATATTCAAATCCCACAGGTTACTAAAAGGAGACCTGGGATTTCTATTCCTAAACCAATGTTGAAACATCTCCCACCTAGTAAAAGGTACTTTGGCATCTTTAATGAAGCATGCCTTATCAATCAAACCTTCCTTCATAGTTTGGCCATGAAACAAAACCCTTCCCTCTGGTTTTTTTGCTAGTAGGCTAGGGTAATAAATTGATTACATCCTGAGATAGAGTTCTAGGTTGGGCGGAAGAAGAAGAGGCACCAGATTCTTTGGGAACCATGAGTTTTTGTGCACAAAGAAAAATTTTAACAGAGAAATTTTACCTATCTGATTGTTAATTGTAATTCATGGCTCAAGATGAGGGATACTTCTAGAAATTTATAGGGCCAAGGCTTTTTTCTAAAGACACAAATTAACCCTAATTTTAAAACAATGAAATCAAAACAAAGCATTTGTTTTAAAACAAATAAAAGAAAACCCTAACTCAAAAAACTAATAAGGCATGAATTTTCATTTATGGTACACACTACTTTCAACCGTGTCTAGACTTACTACTAGTAAAATCTCTACAATTCATTTATCAGCTCCCTAGTTCTCAAGTGAGCAAGAATCGGCTGCACACAAATTTTGATAAAGACTGAATGAGGCTATTGAGTCACTTCCACCATTAATGCTTACTCGTGTGAAGCAAAATAATTGCAACGGGCGTACTATGCAACTTTTGAATATGAGTCATCAATTTACAACTAAGTTGGGCCTCTTAAATGACTCCAATCGAGTCAAGATTGTTTGAATTTTCCTCATCACTCCAACTCAAATGAATGGCCAATAGGAGTTTGTTGACGAGACATTCCCGCCTACCTGTGAGCTCCACTTGCCTGCAGCTGCAGAGTATACATGGCAGCTTCTCGTGGGTCTCACCATTTTTAAAGAGCTTGCATCTCATTTTCATGAGCTAGCAAGGAATGACGATGATCATCTTTCATTGCTTTGTTGGTGTCATTGATCTATAGGCTCTGGGTGTTGAGATGTGACATAGCAGGTGGTCCCAATCACACGTGGTGGCATTTCACTAACCTCATAGTTTTTTAACTTGTATGCACTCCAAATGAGTGAGCTAGTGGAGAATGACCCAGATGGAGCCCCATGATCTGGTAACTATTCAACCTATGCATGAAACAAAGTTATTTATAAAAGGGGGTCCAGACTAGGCCAACAAGGAAGACACCCTCATGATTTAATAACTTAAGTCATAAATCAAAAATTAAAACTTGTCGTGAGGATGAATCAAGATGACCGACAACCTTAAGACTTCGGGGCCAATAACAGATGTATGTTGATGGCTTAAAAGATGACTAAAGAGACCAATGACCAGGAAAACCAATCAATGCAAAATTAGAATGCTCAAGGATGAAGAATTCAAGGCAAGACTAACCAAATAAAACCCTTAAACCTCAATGATGGGTACATTTGACATGTGAATAACAAGCACAAAAGACTCAAAATTTCAAGCATTTTGGGGGCTCTATCAAACACAACAACAACAAAAAAAATAGCAAGCAGCCTTAACAGCATAGTAAATATCCTTAGCACAATAACAACATCAAGCCCATCAAGCTACCTTAGCAGCCTAGCAACAACAACAATCCCAACAACAAGCTCTAGTGACCTAGCAACAACAACAAGCCCTAGTTTCTCAACAAAAACAACAAGCCTTACTAGATCAATAGTATGCCCAACAACAACAACAACAAAGTTCCTACTATAATCGTCAATAGAACATAGTCAACCTAAATGTGTTAGGAAAAAATACATCAACACCACAATCACCTTCACAAGATCTCACATCACCATACACACCATACAACACCTTATCATATCAAAATCTCACATACAACACATCTTCCATCCCATAATATGCAATGTATGTCACTCCACCAAACCCACAAGATGATCGAGCATCACAACTTAAGGTGTTATCACAAGAAATACAAGATCTTCATATGGGAAATACAAAGAAACCCCATACATAGAACTTATATCCATATCCATTCAATTGAAACATCACAATGGTACCATTCCCTCCTGGCTTTGAAATCCCAAAATTTGATAAATACAAAGGGAGAGGAAGTCATGTGGATCATATCAAATAATTTAATTTCATGTGTATGGAGGTGGCCTACAATGATTCTTATTTAATGTTCCTCTTCCCTTGAAGTTTAATAGGTCTTGTCATGGATTGGTTTTCTCAACTACCTCCCGGTATCAAAAAATTTCAAGAAATCACCGATAAATTCATAGATCACTTCTCCTTTAAACTTGACATGGATGTAAGAATAGAAGACTTGTATACTCTCTCTCAAAAAAAAGGAGAACCTTTCACTAATGTTAAACCAATTTTGCAACAAACAACACCACCTCAAAATAATTATATCAATAACATTGAAATGCAACAAAGATGAACCCCTAACAAGAACAACTATTTGAAACACAAGTACACACAGTTGTCGGAACCCATCAAAACTATCATGAAGAAATTGGTAGATTCAAACCTAATAATTCTTCCCAACTTTGAAAACTACCAAGAACCATAGGATAAACCACCTTGGTACGATGAAAAAGATCTATGTGATTTTCAAAAAATCAAAGGGCACAAGACAATGAACTGCATGTGGCTCAAAAATATTATCAAAGATCTTATAGAGAGTGACACCATATATGTTGAAGTACTAGTTGGCAACCAAGATTTTAAGATATATAAGAACCCTATGCCAAATCATAGCAAAAGAAAGAACACTGGAAAAGCTAAGGATTGCATAAACATGCAACATACCTATCCCAATATAGTCACTTTCTATGATAGTGTCACCATCATTGTCACTAGAAAAGGACCTAGTGCGGAGTGTGGAGCCACCACATGACATGAAAAAGTCACCATCCATGTATTCCCATCTCAATATAGGGAACCACCTACTTTTCCAACATCAAATCCTAGCAATTACAATCTCCTAGATCAGCTTAAGAAAACCCCTGTGCAAATTTCTATATTAGAACTATTGAGGCTATCACCTGCACATAGGGAAATCTTAGAGGAGGCTTTATTTTCATCATCCATCCCCAAGGATATTGATATAGAAAAATTTCAAGCTATGGTAGGGCATTTCACCAATCATCTCCTCACCTTCTTGAAACAAGACCTACCATCGTAGCCATCTCATAATCATGCCTTACACCTTGAGGTCACCGTTCATAAGAACAAGGTTAAAAGAGTCTTATTAGATGGAGGAGCTGGTCTAAACATTTATACCCTTCAGTTGATCAAGAACTTGGGCTATTCTGAGGATACTATTAAGAAAGCAAAGAGTACCACTATTAGAGCATATGATGATCAAGAGCAAGTATCACAAGGAATCATTTCCCTACCCATCCAAGTGGGACCCATCATTTTCGAGACTACATTCCAAGTGTTAGACCTTGATCTCCTATACAAAATATTGCTTGGTCAACCATGGATCCCTACCCTAAAAGTTGTAGCTTCAACCTATAATCAATGTGTAAAGTTTCCTTTTGAGGGAAGAGAAGTTACTATCCATGGAGATCCTGTGCCTTTTTATTACTGTAAGAACCTTGAGGCCAATTTATACAAGATACCCAAGATCCCTAAAAATTATGAAGTGCATACACCATCCTCCTCATTTATTGACCCATCATCCCTTGCATCTACCTCAGACACAAAAAAACCCATTATGCAGAACATTCTCGATATCAAATAAGTGATCTAGGATGATGTTTATGGAAACTATAAAATAATGGAAACTTTTATGTTGGGGGAGCTACCTCTTTCTCCCAAATATCATGGGAAACCCACATCTAGTAACAAAGAGGTTGAAACAATAAAAATGGAAGCTACTACCTTCACCAAGTGGGGGGATTTGAACAAAGAAGATATCAACAAGGAAGATGTTTCTAAACTCCTCTATGAGGATGAATGAATTTTCCCTGTTCTTCCCATTGAAGATGACAACAAAGGCTTGCAACTAATCAAGAGTTGTGGATACAATAATAACGGGAAACTAGTGGAAAATGAAAACAGTTTTCTAGAACCTATCATTCCTAAGAAACATCAAAAGAATCTCGACTTTGGATGTACTACTAGCAAGGTTACCCTTATTGGAAAAGGTACTTCCACTTCACAAATTGAGGCTTCCTTTTGGTTACCAACATCCCATGATATGACCCTAGATGACTTCCCCCTTGATATTTCCAACATATTTGAGAATAACACCCTCTTCATGATATCCACAACATCCTTCACCCTGAGTGATCAACCAACTAAAATAATCCTAGTATACCCTCAACTCATTGACTTAGACTGAGGAACACTGATTCCAGAATTATTTGAAAATGATGACGTGGTCTTAGAATTCATGAGACTCTGTGACAAATTACCATGGGCAAATCACAAAGTAGGTTTTGACATAGATCTAGACATAGGGGCATTCTACGAGGAGACGATTGAATCTTTAGCTGCAAAATTGATGGCATGCAACTAACATGCAAGTATCTAAGTGAAAACCACACTATGGAAATTTTTGATCCTAAAATAGTAAAAATCAAGGACATATCCAAAGGTGAAAACCTCTCTGAGGCACCCAAGGATGAGGGATTCAATCTCCCCCTTAGTATGATGCATCAAGAGAAGTCAGTAGTTCTAGCAGAAAAAGCCACTCTAGTCAATGTGGGAATAAAAGAAGCACCCAAGATCAATTTTTGGGAGTAAATGGTGACTCCCCAACACCCCCAAGAATAGTTGCGACCAAAACCACTTCCACAAGAGAGAGAATGGAAAGAAATCTTTCTTCACAATGCAAGATTGATTAATGGTTGAATATGATTGAATTGATTGATACACAAATGGACATGAGATGCCTTGCTTATAAAGGAAAGGTTGAGAGATAGGATTAGACAAGATCATGACAAGTGTCTTAATCCTATGACATGAGACAACTAACTACCTAGTAATCATGCAATATAGCTAGATAAGATAAGTTCTAGAAAAGCCAACTAAGACTTCTAGAAAGAATCTTATATCCTAAGTAAAGTTAAGCACATGAATATGTCCCCTAATTTACCTAGTGAGTGAATTATCTAGGTACAAGACAATTATTCACACCAACACTCCCCCTTAAGTTCAAATTAGGGAGAAGGTTATTATACAATCTATACAAAGACTATGAGGATGGGTCCCGGCTACTAGGCCATGTTAGGTACTGATTTACACTACAAATACAAACAATCTATCACAAGTAAAGAAAAGGAGAAAACCTAGTGGGACAAAACTCTTCTCCAAAAGAGAGAAAACAAAAAAAATAAACATGATGTATGGAGGACTCAATGATACCCCCCAAGGACAACATGCATCATGTATATACAATCATTTACCCCCCCCCCCCATAAGAGGGAAGTAGAGATATAAGATATCACCCCCATAATGTATGATCTCCTACAAATATGGTTAATGTCTATAGACAAAACATAATCCAATGCCTACAAACAATGTTTCTCCCCTTAGGAAGAAGATACGCCAAGTACAAATGCAGGAATGTTTCCCATTCTGGATAGGAAGTAGAAAGAGGAATCCATATGTATGAAGATTGTGTCTCTGAAATTTGCTCATGTGTTGCCAAGTTCTTGGATGATGATGATGCCACAATCCAATCAAGTACATGCCCAATCACAATAAACTATGAAAAACTAGGAATAAGTACAAACTAATTTTGAACAAGCTCCAAAGACATAGATGAAGTCACAATAGTGGATCCATGACTATCATCAAATAGGAGAGATAGACCCTCAAATTGATCCTCCAAATCTGAAATGTGAGACTCCACAAACAAAGAAGCAATATCTTTCAAATAAGAATCCCAATTAGGAAGACTATTAGATACCTGCAATGAATCACTGGTAGTACTCAATGACTCATCAATAGAAGATGAAGAATCAAGAACCTCTAAAGCATTTGCAATCTCCTCCAAAGGATCACAAGCATGGGTTATCAACTTTGAAGAATGCAAAAGCACATTTGAGTTGGAAAGAGAATCTTTAAGAGATGGAGAAGAATCATGATCTTCATATACCTCTCTACTGTGATTCCAAAGAGCGTGAGGACATTCAAAGTGAATAAGTGTCTCTAAGAAGTCATCATTTACATTTTCAAAAATAACTCTAAAGACACCAGCCCTAAAGCCTTTCCAAATGCAATACTCATTAGTTGTGCTAGGACAAGGAACTTTATTAAACAAATAAGACAATAGATTCCTCTCACCAAGATGAGTGAGTATTAAATTACTCCATTTCCTATATTTCCCTTTCTCCAAAGTAATTAAGTAACCCATTTACAAAGATATGAATTCCGAAAGCCAAAAATTGAGATTTGTCTTCAACCTAGAAAATATGGCACAAAACTAGAAAATCCCTACAAAATATCTACACCAATGAAAAGTTGACACTTCCAGCTTTCCGACGATATCTTTTTTATGAAAAATGACCTTTGTATGCAAAATTTATGATAAAATGAAAAAAAGGCCTATAAAAGGCACTATGGGGGAAAAAAACCAATCACCAAAAGACTAAATCGGTGCAAATTTCCAGTACCTGGGCTTAATTTGGGGTCACTCATATGACCGATGGCACCATTGGAGAAAAAATAAAAACCCCACCATATTGACACAAACCATCAGCATTACATACACACAATCGGTATAATAATATTTGGAAACAATGAAATGAGAACAACCAAATACAAAGTCAGCTATGAAAGACTTTAATATTAAAAAACAAATGTTATAAGCCAACAATTGTAAGTTAGACCCCAATAAACCTGTGATATTAAATGGAAATCATACCCAACAAGATGAAGGTCATACTAGCCAAGGACAATGGATGTCAAAGATTTAAGGCTTGGTACACCGATGGCAAATAATGGTACCACCAATGACCAGATCTGACGAAAAGACTTTGTCAAGTAAATGGACCCAAATAGCGGTATGTCGACTAGTACCATTAACAGCAGATCTGACCTATGGTACCCTGTGAAAAAGTAATGATGCCAACAAGATTGTTGGCAGAAACTAGTGGGAGTACACTATCGGAATTGATAGGTTTTGGACGCCGGCCAATACAAAAGACTACGCTAGATTCTTCTCTCCTCCTGTCAGATTTTACAATGATTAAACCGCCAATGGGAAGAAGACTATGATGATCTACAAAATTGAAATGTGCCCAACCAAAAATAACTGTCAACTTAATGGATGACTAGTTGATGTATATGTCGGTCCACGAATGCTGACTACAACAAAGTACGTCGACTAAGGTATGAGTGTGCAGATCTGATGTAGGGAGAATCTTCTCAAAGATGTCAACAGAACTGCAGGAGTGTTGTAGATGGTGCAGAGTATATTCACCTAGGATATGCCCAAACCATATAAAGAATTTTTTCCCAAAATACAATATAATTTTGCCCCAAAATTATCAATAAAATACCACAAAAAATATTTGAAAATATTTTTTTTGCAAAAAAATTAAAAATGTACTACTTAGGAAGCTATCCCAGCAAAAAAATTTGCTTCAAAAACAAATTTACCCAAAATTGATGAATTTACAGTCAAAATTTGTTTGCGAAACCTTCTAATCTCAATCGTGAGGCTATTGAAACCCCAATCTGCACCCAGCAAAATATTCAATCCAACATAGAACCCTCAGATCTGGGAAGGAATCTGCAACACTTGGAGAGCTCTAATACCATGTGGGAGTAAATGGTGACTCCCCAACACCCCCAGGAATAGTTACGACCAAAACCACTTCCACAAGAGATAGAATGGCAAGAAAGCTTACTTCACAATGCAAGATTGATTAATGGTTGAATATGATTGAATTGATTGATACACAAATGTACATGAGATGCCTTGCTTATAAAGGAAAGGTTGAGAGATAGGATTAGACAAGATCATGACAAGTGTCTCAATCCTATGACATGAGACAACTAACTACCTAGGAATCAAGCAATATAGCTAGATAAGATAAGTTCTAGAAAATCCAACTAATACTTCTAGAAAGAATCTTATTCCTAAGTAAACTTAAGCATGTGAATATGTCCCCTAATTTACCTAGTGAGTGAATTATCTAGGTACAAGACAATTATTCACACCAACACACTTTCTCTACTAAATCCCTATTAGATGAAGAATAGAAGAACCTAGCAACATTCTGGAAAGATCAAAGAACCAACTTTGCATGGTCATACACAAATAGGCTAGGGATCGATCTAAAAGTGGTTATCACTTAGCGGTATATCCTAAAGCCAAGCTAGTGAATCAAAAATTAAGGAAGATGCACCCTCAGTTAGAACTCTTGGTGAAATTTGAGTTACAAAAGCCTCTTGAACTTGGATTTATCTGACTGATAGTTTATCTTGAGTTGGTTTCAAACCTAGTACCAGTCTCCAAACCCACTGGGGGCATAAGAATATTCATAGGTTTCAAAGACTTAAACAAGGCATGCCCAAAGGATGATTTCCCTCTTCCTAACATTGACCTCGTTGTGGGTTTAACAGTAGGGCATGAAATGCTATCACTCATGGATGGATTTTTAGGCTACAATAAAATCATGATCACCAAGGAGGGTCAACATAAACTTACATTCACTTGCCCATGGAGAATCATATTGTTGGAACGTGATGCCATTTGGGTTGAAGAACATAGGAGCAACTTATCAAAGAGAAATGAAACTCATTTTCATGACATGATCCAAAAAATAGTTGAAGACTATGTGGATGATATTTTGGAAAAATCAAAGAAATTGAATGAGCAAATAGTAGTCTTAAGACCCATCTTTGACAGACTTGAAGAGAACAAGGTACAACTAAATCTAAAAAAGTGTTTCTTTAGGGTTACATCAGAGAAACTTCTTAGCTATATTGTCTCACAAAGAGGGATAGAAATTGATCTAGTATAAGTAAAATCCATCCTTGACATGGAACCCCCACAAACATTGAAACAGATGAGAGGGTTACAAGGAAGATTGTAGTCTATCAAAAGGTTCATAGCATAGTTATCAGATAAAATCCACCATTTTTTGCACCTTCTCCATAAAGGAAGAACTTAAAAGTGGAATGAGAAGTTTCATAAATCCTTTTGGTAGATCAAGGACTACCTATTGAAACCTCTAGTGCTCATGCCACCAATACCGAACAAACCATTAATCCTATATATCTCAGCAACATCAGTAGCACTAGGTGCTTTTCTAGCACAACATGATGAAAATAGAAAGGAAAGTGCCATTTACAAAATCAGTAGGACCTTGGTAGGCTATGAAATGAACTATTCATTTATTGAGAAAGCATTCACAGCAGTATTTTTTGCTTCACAAAAGTTCAAAAACTACATATCACATCAAATCAAGGTTATTGCAAAGATCAACCCATTAAAATACTTGTTATCCAAAGCAACTCTCATTGGGAAAATGGAAAAATGGGTGATGATCTCGACTGAGTTTGACATAGAGTATGTAGAGTGCAAGGAAATCAAAGGGAAAGTGATCATAGACCAACTAAAAAAATCACCTATGGGAAAAATCCATTAATATCTAAATTTCTTAATGAATCAGTGTTCCTTGTCAATGCAGCAGATCATGAAAAATCTACTTTGATGGATCATTCACCCAACATGGATCAGGAGTGGGTATTCCTATTATCACCCCTCAAGGTGATTATATTTTGAATTCATATAGCCTATTTTTTCCATGTACTAACAACATTGCCAAGTGTGAAGCTTTGATAATAAGTCTAAGGATGGCAATTCAATGGAAAATACAAGAGTTGAAAGTCTATGGATACTCATAGTTGGTTATCAACCAAGTCAATGATGACTACCAAACTAAGGATGATAAAATTACTCCTTATAAGAAGATGGTAGATAATCTCAAGGACCTTTTCATTGATATAAATTTTGAGCAAATTCCCCACATGAATCAAGCAACAAATTCCATGGAAACAATTGGATCATTATTAGACATGTCGTAGAACATCCTCCAATGTGAATTCGATTAGTAGAACAACTTCTCATACTAACTTTAAAAATCCTTGAATCTGAATTCACATGTGTCATCATTGGTCTTGGATCCCCATGGTATCATGATATATTCACCTACCTAAGCAAACGAACCCTCCTATCTAGTATCACCTCCAACCTTAATAAGACCTTTGTTAAAAAGGCATCTCGATTCATGATCCTAGGTGATACCTTATACCACCAAATCATCGAGGGGACATTTCTACGATGTCTTAACCAAGAGGAATCCTTGAGTGCCTTAATAGAAGTACATGATGGAATATGTCATTCCCATTCTATTGGTGTTACTTTAGCTAAGAAGCTGTTGAGGAAGGGGTACTATTAGCCAACCATGGAAAGAGAATCTCATTAGTATGTGCAAAAGTGTGTCTAGTGTGAACAACATGGAGATCCAATTCATGCTCTAGCTTAGGAGTAGCAACCAATTATCACACCTTGGCCTTTCTCACAATGGGAGCTTGACCTCATAGGAAAAATCACTCCAACCTCATCCAACAACCACAAGTTTATCATAATAGCCACTGAGTACTTTACCAAGTGGGTGGAAGCCATTCTAATGACCTACACAATGGGGAAACAAATTGCTAAGTTTATCTTGAATTATCTCATCTATCATTTTGGTGTTTAGCAAATCCTCATCTTTGAGAATGGAACACCCTTCAAGAATCAAGATGTGAAAGAGATATTTCAAATATTCAACATCCAACACTAATTCTCTACCCTATATTACCCTCAAGGCAATGGTCAAGATGAGGCTACAAACAAGACCATTATGATAATCCTAAAGAAAACAATCAATGAAGCTAGTTGTGATTAGCTTCTATAGTTAAATCCCACCCTTTGGTCCTATTGAACTAGTATCTACATGCCTGCGAGTGAAAATATGTTCTCCTTGGTCTCTGGATTAGAAGCCATCTTGCTTATTAAGGTTGAGCTTCCCTCACTGCATGTCTCATCATAGAATCTAATTGCTGATGAAGAGTATAGAGTATCTTGGTTGAATGAGTTAGAATTCTTTGATGAGTGTCATCTTGATGCCCTTAATCACTTGCATGTATATCAAAACCAACTAAAATAGAGCTATAACAAGAAGATCAAATGGTAGTATTTCCAAGTAGGGGATCTCATCCTAAAGTAGAATTAGAAGAATCTTCCTTATTAGGACAATAAAGGAAATTTTGAGCATAACTAGTTAGGTCCCTTTGTCATCACAACAAGCTATGGATTAGGAGCATATCAATTGTCAACACCTAAAGGTGAAACCTTGTAGGAACTGACTAATAGTCTGCATCTTAAAAAAAATTATGCCTAGGCTTGAAGGGTGTAAATCTAAAAAATATGAAAAAATAATAAATAATAAAAATCAAAAAAGGGTATGTGTAGGGTATGTGGCTGACAACTTTTTTTTACTCAAAATTGATGAAACAAAAAGGGTTTTTAAAGGAGATTCTCAACTTTCCACCAATATAAATTATGGTTTACTTTGAATTTAATAAATAATTATTATTCATTTTCTGTTTGAATTAAGACTAAAGTTCTAATTGATAGGTTGATTGAAAAATAGCTATAGCTTTAAAACAATATCAATATTTTGAATCTAAAACATGTATCACGTTCTATGCTTCGCATACTATAGGATTAAAAAAGAAAATTTGAATTTCACAAAGTTTTGACCAAGTTAAGGTGACCAAGCATATGATTTTTAATATTTTTTAAAATTTGTAATAAAAAATTCATAATTAATTATTTACTTGGAAAAAAATTACAAAAAAATATGCATCACATCGGGATATGAGTCCTCTACTTATATCTAAAATATAATAAAAAATATTATCATTTTATTGTGGTTAGGGTGGTTAGATAGACACCTACTTCTTATTTTTTCCCTGAAATTTAAGTACTACTACATTGAAATCTCAAATTTTCACCAAATATATATATTTTTTAAATAAACCTAGTAGTTTTGAAACTACATTCAATTTTCTACATATTCTATTCTTACATATTTTTGAAATAATATAGATAACTTATTCATTTTTTTACGTCAAGTTGCCTAACTCTGATTTTTTTGAATTTTTCACCACTTAAGGACCTATTTTTTCCATGATGATCTTGCACATACCCAAAAATAAGAAAAATGATTGAAAAAGTAAATAAAAAAATCATCCTCTTGTGAAAACTACTTCGGTGGTGCTTTGAGAAAGTACCTTGGTAAAAACTTGGCAAACAAGTGCCTGACATAAATAAGGCACCTCCTATTATTTGGCTCTATATCATATCATTCTTTGCATCTCATCGATCCATCGCATGATTCATCCTATTTATTCCATAACCCATCTACTTCCATATCATAGCTTGATATTGTGAAGTGTCTTACTCCCTTTAGTACTACTTGGCATATTCCTAAGGTTAGTTTGTCTTTCCTATATTGAGGTAGTTCATTGCACCATGTTGGGGGAAATTCATTATGAATCATATTGGGTTCTTGTATATCTTAAGGTTATTGGAAATCACAATAAAAATACCAAAAACACTCATAAAATGTTCATCAAAAAATATAAAAACATCCAAATCTTGTATAGCTGAAAATCCAAAAACATTTGCAAAATCATGTATAGCTAAAATCCAAAAATATTCAAAAATTGCAAAGTGAAAATAAAAAACATCCAAAACACATCAATATCCCTAAAAGGGTCAAACATCAAAAATCCAAAAATAGAACCTTATTGAATTGCGGGTCTCTAAGCTTGAATGTAGGTAAGGCCTTCATCGATGTGCCCATGAGACACCTTAGGTCAATCCTTTAGGATTTTTTCATAATCAACTGACATTTTGTAAACTATTCATATCTCAATGTGTTGGTTGTCTTTTACAATGAACCAATTAGGTCTCAACAAGTACCTATGAGTTTGCTAGGCTCAATTCTTGAATATCTACTAGACAAGTGGCCAACTAATGAGATATTGCACTAATGGCTCTATCTCCTACACTTCAGGCTCTGCAAAACCCAGGAGGGTGATCCCACAATGTGTATCATGCTATTATTTCAGACAATTCCAGTGCACACTGTATGTTTAAGAAGATATATTCTCACCCATATCTAATAAGCTAAATTCTCCAAGAAGTTAGCAATTCCTTGAATGAACCTTGCAACTTAAGTTGAGAATATAAAACAACACAAAACACAACAAATTTAAGATAGATCAATGATTACCTAAAATATTGTTCTCAAGGCGAGTTACTAGAGCCATGAGAAAGACTTAAATGAGTTAGGATTAGTTCCATTATCTATGGGCTAGGAGTCTAAACAAATTGAAATATAAGGTTTATTTAATTATGAACACTCATGATCTAAGCGATATTACTTTTCAATTCACAAATCTACAACCAAAATCTATAGCCTACTTATCAGATCCAACAACCCTACACATGAATTCATGATTTTATTCAAGCATTTTAACTCATTCCATGAATGCTAGCTAAAACCAAAGCACGTACCAAAGCATAAACGATGACAATTAATGAAATGATCTATGATCAAGATTTTCATTAATAATTTGAATACAAAGCCAAAATGGAGAGACTATAGACTCGAAAAATATCCATTATCCTTCAAAAATATTTAGAAATCATACATTTCACAAAATTTTCTACCTAGACTTAAATCATTAGATAAGGACTCAACATGCTCACTCTGTATTTTCAATTTTCATGATTCAGCTCTAGAATTCAACAAAAGATCTCACACAAATGGCCCTAAATTCCCTTTTATAGAATTAGGGAGCAAAAACAAGCTTTAGGTCAAGTGTACACATGTCACATTCTAATTGGACCGCTAGAAGACATTCCCTAATTCAGTTATATTTACATTCATTAAAATGAAGGGAATTCATATGAGACAAAGATCATTTACATTCATTATAAGGAGCAACTTTTCCTTCCAAAAATACCATGTAAAAAAGGATAAAATTCTTCATAGCATGATGTCCATTTCATTGAACAAGATGACAAAATGATGTTGACCAAAAGGTGAGCTAGCATCTTAGTTAGTATTCCACATCATCAGCAACTGATATTTTCCTATGAAATATATGTTTTATACATTGTAATGTCTAAGGCAAGACCTGTACAATACTTGACCCAGCATATGTTTTGCATCCCTATTCACAAACCAAACTTTCTGACATATACCCTTCCCCATTCTTCATATTCCTCATCAGACGGCCAATTGAAGTCAATAACTTTATCCAAGGTCTTCCTGTATGGGGAGTACTTGGTTACTACTACATTGGATTCTCTGTCAAAATCCTCTAGAAAAATAACAAGAAATGTTAACCTCTCCAAAGTGTCATTAAAGACATTAATATCAATTTCTTTGCAAATTTTATTCACTTGGGAATCAATAACCTCATTTGATTCTCTTTTCCACACCTGCAATGGTTTCAATTCATAATTAGTGATTTCAATGTCTAGTAGTGGTGACAAGTTAGTCATATCATATTGAGCTATCAATTCTCTTATCTTCTACTTTAGTGGGGCTATGTAGCCCTAAAACTTTTTCTCACTTAACTCACATACAAACTCATAAATTGGAAGCACATGAGGGTACTTATCTTCATGTTGGCCAGTTCCCACTAAAATTAACTTTAATCTCTCAGCTCTTGGGACCCACTTATTCAAGATTGGCATGGCCAACTCTTTATCTCTTTGGGAAAATCTCATTGCTCACACCATCTGGGCATAGTTTTCATGCACACTATTAAGTCTAGCTTGAATCTTCTCATTAAGATGCTTCAAGATAGTGTGGAAAAATTTTGATACATTTTCATACAATGTGTCCTGAGCTTTCTCTAACAACTTCTTATATGTTTCAACTTGCAGAAGTAGTCGCTCTTTTTCGAATGAGCTAGAGCCTGGTCTACTTTATTCTTCCACTGAAAGTGATTCCTATCTCAAACTATATGGTACCATTGCTAAGGCTTGATCAAGAGGTGAATGTTAGAAGGATACAATTGGAGATGTTGGAAATGGGTGGCTTGAGCTAGGCTAACCCTTTTCAATTTTCATGATTCGGCTCCAAAATTCAACAAAAGATCTCACACAAATGACCCTAAATTCCCTTTTATAGAATTAGGGAGCAAAAACAAGCTTTAGGTAAAGTGTAAACATGTCACATTCTAATTGGACCACTAGAAGACATATTCCCTAATTCAGTTATATTTATATTCATTGAAATGAAGGAAATTCATATGAGACAAAGATCATTTACATTCGTTATAAGGAGCAACTTTTCCTTCCAAAAATACCATGTCAAAAAGGATAAAATTCTTCATAGGATGATGTCCATTTCATTGAACAAGATGACAAAATGATGTGGACCAAAAGGTGAGCTAGCATCTTAGTCAGTATTCCACATCATCATCAACTGATATTTTCCTATGAAATATAGTTAGTATTCCACATCATCAGCAACTGATATTTTTCTCTTTGCACTTCTCCCCTTTGTTTATAAAATGCCAATTCAGTCTCTAATACAACCACCTTCTGTTGAATATTATCATACTCATTGAGGATTTCTCTATATTTAGTTTTGAGGTTATCTCTTTGTAGGGTGAGACTTTCCACAATTGCTCGAGTAAACCTAGCAATATTGACATCCATGTCTACTATCTCCAAAGTTGGGGTGTCAACAACTCTCTTCACAAGTAGTTGTCCACTAAAATATGATGGTTCTACCAAATTTGGTTTCCTATATCCCATAGAGAGCGACCATATTTCCAATGCATCCCAATCCTCATTGAATGTTGAACCTCAAAGCTTCATTTCTAGCTCTTCTTATGTTTGCACTAGAGGTCTTTTAGCCCTTCTTATAACATCTAAGACAATAGCATTAAAAATACTCCATTCTAGTAGCAGTAGTACATCACACTTTTTTACAAGCTCTCTACCCTTCTAGGAATTAATTTTTTGGAACACATTCTTCATAATGCTTCTTACATTTTCCTGAATGACATTTTCAGTAAATTCAAGATGTAAGCTCCTTTCATTAGCCACCTTCTCTGCATATTTTTCAGCTTTGTATTTCCACTAGAAATCCTAGAATGTAGAGGTTTCAATGAAGGAGTCATCTTCCATAAACTCCTTGCAGGATTCTACTCTCAGATCATCTACAATGTTTACTCCACTGATGTCAAGCTTGCCCAATCTGAGACTACTCTAACCTAAACTTGAGGCAATTTCCCCTTCATGAGGAGGAATTCCTATTTGTATTTCCTTAGGAGTGATGTAGATATCATCTTCATCTGTTTCAGAGTATTCAACCACTCCTCTTGTCTCAATTTTTTTCTTCTTTAGAGGTGGTTTCTCAAGAGGAACAAGACTTTTAGGGGGTGAGTCAACATCAATTATAGGAAAATGAGCCCATGTAAGAGGGGGTGGTGCTACACTCTCAAGAGGATCTACTTTTGGCCCTTCAAAAGTGATAGGTGTTGTCAAGCTTCTTTATTCCTTTGTTGCTTTCCTTCTCCTAGAGTAAATTATCAATTGCTTGGGTGGCTGATATGTAGGTCTTTCTTCCAATGTCACTTCAACATCTTCTTCAACCACCATTTATTTTCCTTTATCTATGACTTCCCCCTGTTCCTTCAACATAACAAAAACATTCTCAAAATTGTCCCTAGCATGCATAACTTTGTTAAATTCACCAGGTATGCTTGTAAGAGGATCATATTGGGGATTTTTTTCCATTTTACTTCTACCATATTCCTATAAGCAAGGTATTTAGCTTTCCTTTCATCTTGTTCTTCAAAGCTAAAAACATTCCTAATGACATCATCGGGGTAATAAAAAACATGCACAAAATTACCCATTTTCTTATCTGCTTTGAGTTTATTGATGAAGCCTTTAGTATCATGTTCCTCGGGTGCATAACCATCAATTTATAAGGAGCCAGTAGATGTACTATTTTATTCCATGCCCCTTTTGTTAAAATGTAATCTACAAACATTGTCTATTCTAGAAAGAATGACCCCTTCCTTGTTGATTCAGGTAAGTGTGTCGCCTGTGAAGCTCCTAACTGCCTCATGATTTCTAGGAATCCTATTCTCAAAGGCACATCTCTTGGTAAGAAATATGGGTCTAGACCATTACCATACACTCTGAAGATGGTCTTGTTAGGATATAAAATCAGATCTCCCTAGTTATGACTCAAATTCAAGTTTGGCCTCATATCCTTGGGTCTCAAGAACTCATGAATTTCTTTGGGAATTCTAGGTGGTTCATATATCAGAGACCTTATTCTGGATGTGAAAGCATTTTGAAACATTACAAAATTATACTTCTTATCATCCCTATCCAGAATTTGGGTCCAACATTGGACAGGTAGGTCAACACCTTCCCTTTTCCTTTCCAAAGTGATATCCTTCTCAAAATCCCTTTTTCCTTTATGCAAAAACATGTGCATTAACAGTGAGAACCACCATAACTTTTCCCATAACTTTTCCTTCTTTTAGCTCAACTAAGCCCTTGTGGATGTGTTTTTCTAGATAAGTACCATAGTCATAGACAATGCTATATGGTGGGTGA
The DNA here is from genome assembly GCA_007258455.2 of Sequoia sempervirens. Classification (NCBI taxonomy): domain Eukaryota; kingdom Viridiplantae; phylum Streptophyta; class Pinopsida; order Cupressales; family Cupressaceae; genus Sequoia; species Sequoia sempervirens. The sequence continues at coordinate 274,358 of VDFB02138468.1, forward strand.
TACAAATGTGTGGCCAAAAATTTGTACTCCTTCTGCAATGTGTTAGCTAGGTTGGTACCAATGATTTGGTACAAAGAGTACACAGTCTGTTTGAAATAGCTAGAGAAATATCTCATTGGAAAAGGTTTGAGTTCCTTGTCATAAATCTTAATTTTCCTTTTGTGCTTCCCAATATCAGTTACTGCAATATGCAAAGGCAACATCCTTGTTCTGATGAACACCTTGGTATTGTTGTGCTCATTTCTAATATTATCCATATCTAGAGGGACCATATCTTGAATCCATTCACGTAAGTAAAATACTTCTTCAATTTCCTCTCTGGTTATCTATACCATAACTACCCCATCAAATTCTCTGACCACCCAAGAAATAGGATCATACTTTAAGGCGATATCCTTTGAGAGATCTATATCCATATACACATTGGTAACAATCAACTTCCCTATATCCGACCTCCAAGGATTACTGAGAGGAGCTTTGAGGTTCCTATTCCCAAACCAATGCTAAAACAACTACCACTCGGTGTAAGGTACTTTAGAATCCTTTATGAAGCAAGCCTTATCCATCACTCCTTCCCTCATAATAGGGCCATGAAATAATACCTTTCCCTCTGGTTTTTTGTTCATAGACTAGGGTAGCAAGTCAATTACATCCTGAGAAAGGGTTCTAGAATGGGTTGAAGAGGAGGCACCTTGTACTTTGGGAGCCATGGGTTTATTTATAATGGGGTTCTAATGAAGGATTTTCAACATATTAACCTCTGAATTGTAGCCTATGACCTAGAGCGAGTGCTAATTCTAGACAATTTACAGGGCTACAACCTTTAAAAGATAGAATTAACCCTAATTCAAAGTAATGAAAGCAAAACAATAAAACACACTCATCTAAAAGAAAATTGAAAGAAATTCCTAATTCAGAAAACTAAAAAAGCATAAAATTGTGTTTGTCATACTTACTGCTTTTAGCTGCAATAAACCCTAATTCTAGTCACGATGACTCCTATGAATCACTTCTCTTAATTCTTCATTTTGCTTCAGACATGTCCTTGAATCCTAAATAAGTAAGAACTAGTCATATACAAAATTTCTAAAGGGAAATGAATAAGTTTATGGGTCACCTCTGCCATTACTGCCCACTCGTGTGAAGTAAAATAATTACAATGGGTGTACTTTTCAACTTTGAATGTGTTTCGTCGATCTATGACTGAGTTGGACATCTTGAACAACTTAGATTGAGTCAATAACATTTGAATTTATATTGTTTCTCCAGCTCGAACAAATGGTCAATAGAAACATGTCGACTGAATTTTCCTCATGTACCTGTGGGCTCCACCTGCCAGTAGTCGTAGAGTTCATGTGGCAACTTCTCATGGGTCTCACTACTTTTAAGGAGCCTACATCATACCTCCAAGAGCTAGTGAGGAATGGTGGAAATTATCTTTCCTCATTCAATCAGTGCCATTAATCTCAAAACTCCAAGCAGTGGGATGGAACACAACGGTTGGGCCCACATACATGTGGAAAAATTTTGTTGACCTCACAACCATTATACCGTCATCACTTAAGATAGGAAAGCCAATAGGGAATGGTCTAGATTAAATCTCATGATCTAGTAGTGTCTCAACCTACATGTGCAACAAAGTTATTCATAAAAGAGGGCCTTGACTAGGCCGACGACAATTTACCCTTAGGAATCAATGACTTAAACGTAAGTCATAATGATAAAATATTAAAACCAAATTTAGGAAGAATTACAACAGTTTGCAACCTTTAAACAACCAAACGACCATAGTAGAGTATAACCATAGCTCAAAAGACAACTTACATCACCGACAACCAGGAAAATGGATCAACATAAAATTAGAACTTTCAAGGGTCAAACATGGATCAATTGAAGACAAGACTAGCTAAGAAAAACCTTGAACCTTACCAATGTTGAACATGTGACATGTTAATATCAAGCACAAAAAGTCTCAAAATGTCAAGAATTTTGAGGGTTCTATCACAATGTAAATAAGTCCAATCAGTCAAACTATGTGGTCTCTATGTGTATAACATAGGCAAGGCTAATCTTTGATCAGCCCCCAAGGCCCCTAGGATAGGTCTTTTAGGTTAGGTTTTTGGTCATAAAACTTGGAAAATCCCTAGACATTTAAATATCAAAAAATTCTTAAACATTCAAATATCATAAATCCCTAAACATTCAAAAAACTTAGAAAAAATACAAAAAAATTTGAAAACATAGAAAAAACTAAAAACATTTGAAAACTTAGAAAAACACAAAAACATTGGAAAATAATCAAAAAACCCTAAATAGCCTAAAATTACCGAAAACGAAAACATTCACATAAACTTTCAAAAAGACCAAAAACAACCTCAAAACATTGCAAAACACCAAAAACATTGAAATATTCTAGAAAATCCAAAACCACCCATCTCATCTCGCTTTCACCCATAATAAATCGATCATCACCTTGAACTTTTGGAAAAACAAATAGGAATCAAGTATCACAAGTCGTAAAGTAAGAACCTAAGTGTCAAAATATAAATTCTATATCATGGGTAAATGAGTCAGTATAGTTTCTATCAATAGCTTATCAAATGCCTCATCCTAATCAAAACATCTAATCAACATGTCCTAGGATGAATCCTTCCTACAATGGACATCAACATCAAAAATAACATTAGCTAAGTTTTAAAACTGGCAAGAGCTATAGATATCACTACCTATTTTTCTTTGATCTTTTCTTATGATTTATCTTAATGACCCATTCTGAGGACCACTCAATGATTTCTATCAAAATGATTTAGAGAGAAAGAAATGGGGTATCGATCATTATCTTTTGTTTTTTTTCTTGTGGATATGCTTGTAAGATAATCTTGGCACATACTTGCTTGGTTGTATATAGGGAGTTTTTTTGGAGTAGATTGTTAACTATTGCATATGCTTTGGTCCAATGCATTCTAAAGCTTCTAACTTACATTTCAATGAGGTTTTCATATGTTAGGGTGTGAACAAGAACTATCCTATCTATTTGCAGAGTCAAAATCCATTATACTAGATACAATGTCATCATGGTTATCAATACCTTGATCCATCATGTCTTTGTGTTATATCAAAAATAAGGAATGACAAAAAATCCCAATCTCAAGATATGTGAAAATCATCATTATTATCATCTCTCCTCACCATCTCTAATAAAGTCTTGGTGAATCAAGTACTTGTTGGAATTTTTAAATCAATCATCAAAATCAATGGTCAAATCATTCATTCTTTATTCTTCTATCTTCTTTCCACGCTAACTAGATATCATGAAAATCAACAAAAGCATCATTAATGCATCCATCTTGCATCCAAAAAATCATCAGCATGCATATATGTCACATATCATACACATATCCTAGTCATATGCATACATTGCATTATCATATCATAAACATGAACATCTACATCATTTATATATATCCATATGCATACATCATCATCTCATGAATTGCATAGAAAATTATAGAAAGAAATGCATCCATCTCATATGCATAAGCATAACATATGCATATCATAGCATCCATTCCATAACATGTCATAAAAAGAGACTAAAAAAGAAGGTAACACATCCATTACATAACATTTCATATCATATACATTGCATCATAGATCATCATCACATATCGCATAATGCATAAATAGAATAAGTGCATCCATCACATTTGCATCCATAAATAAATCATAACGCATATAAGCACACATCATCATATCACGTCATATGCATCCATACATCCATAAGCATGAAATAAATAGATCACATATTGAATCTGAATCATCTCATAAATATCAAAAAATGGTGATTATCATAATACAATATCTGAATCAGTGTTTGTATATCAATCAAAAATACAATATCCACAAGGCTAGCAAAAAGGAGCCCATGAATGTATATCTGTATAAAGAATCAGAAAATAATCAAAAAAAATTCTACAAATAGGCTAGCCCTAGTGGCCACTTGTCTCACCCCTAACTAATGGTTGATCCTCAACTCTAGATGGTGCTCCACTTAACTATGAGAAATCAGGTTGCTACATCCCTTGAGGAACATCATGATGATAGTGCATGCGGTAGTAGGTGGCCTCTATGATTGCCTCTCTATACAACCTAGCAGATATAGTCCTACCTTATGATATTGAAGTCACTACCTCTAACTAATGTCTCTGCCCAATCTCCTAGGCTAGCTATATGTTTAGCTATTGCCACAACTGACCCTCATGATCTCACTATGTAGTCATGGTCTAAAGTTTTTGATGCATATGATCTCTCTCTGTAGTGAGATTCTAAATATATACTTGAGCCTATCCATCATGTCCACCCTGCCGCCCTAGCACCTATGCATAATTTGGTTGCTATTGGTACCCATCACCTAGCACCTATCCCCTATCCTACTTCTAATCCTTTCCACGGCCTTGGCCACCATCCCTGCCACCATCCATGCCTCCATCTTAGCCTCTACCTCTATCTTTGGCTCTGCCTCCTCTCGCTAGATCTGTTATGTGTGTAGGTGGATTGAACCACACATCACAAGCTGGAGTGGTGCCTGCATCTAAAAGGCCCTAATAAAATGCCCACATCTATGGGATGAGCTATCTAAAATATTTGATCACCACAATAGGATCAATAAGGGCTCCCCACTATACTCTCTTTGATCCCTAGAAAAAATAGTAGTATAATCAACTACAGGAACATCATGTACCTCCCCAAACTGCTAAGCAATGAGGTCTAGGAGGTATCGCTCAATGATCATATGCTCTAGGCCCTATATGTACAAGTCTATTTGGAAAAATATAGTTGTTTCTAATCATCATGCCACCATGGATGTTGTAGCCATGGCCTCCATCTGAACATCATCATGTCATCAATGACATGATGCCAATATGGTAAACCTATGGGGCCTATGATTTGCAATGTTATTCACACTCTATACCAAGAAACAACGGGCTCATCCTCATTGATATTGGCTAGCAGGACTAATGGCCTCAACATTGTAATGTGCTCATATGCCCATATGTGAAGCAAAGTCACCCCTGCTTCTATGCTCCTACCCTCTCAGTAGATGGCCTTGTGCATATCATGGTACAATGAGGTAAGGAGATCTAAACCCTAGGAATACATATTATCTCTCTGAATCATACCCTCCAATGCCAAGCCCCATCCAAGAGTAAATCCTCTGCCCCATCAATCTGGAGCAACAATGCAACAAATCAGAGTTGTGATGAACAATTTGAAGGTATCCACCTGACCACAGTAAAAATCCAGATCAATCTTGGAGCTGATCAAAACAACCAATTGTTTGTGCAAAAGGGAGATACATTCATCTCTCCCAACATCTAGGTCATAAATCATGCACTCTCCATGGATAGGCAATCACAAAATGCACCACACATCCTCTAATGTGATGGTCACCTCTCTAGTAGGCAAGTGAAAAGAGGAGGTCTCACTGTGCCACCTCTCCACCAATGTCATCATCATGGCAAGATGAGTCCTAACCTCAGGTAAGAAAGCAATGAAGGCCAATCCCAACCTACCCAAGTCATCAAAATATCTCGCAATTGCTAAAAGGTTAGACTAGTGCTCCCATGACATCAATGGTGGAGGACCCTCCTACATGCATCACACACACTATCAATTTTCTAAAAAAGTCATAAAAATGATCAAAATTGAAGACTTTGCATCCAAAACATCAATAGCATTGCTGAAATCAATATAATCATTGATTTTTGGGTGTGTTGCTATATTAATTTTAGGGGTGTGTCACCAATTGGGTGATGCACATCGCTATGCTCAACAGAAAATTGGTATTTGGGTGCATCACTGAATCAAAAAATCAGGGTGTATCACTATTTGCTACATGTATCACCCACCGCTTTCTAGCATCTCTAATCTAAAAAATCTCATGTGTTGCTATATCACCCCTACGACCCCTTAATCAATTGTCATTGAATTTAAAAACCAAGGTATGCTACTAAACAGAGCATGTGTCACTAAAAATTCAATAGCAATTCTTTTGATGCTTCAAAAGCATCACTATACAACAACACACCTATTGACCTAACTTTGACGCCCTATTAAATGCACCTAAAAATGAAAAATTGAGGCAAGTTTTGAGTCACATACCTGGGTTCTTGTGTCTACACGCTACTAGTACTCCCAAACCCAGTCAAAAATGTTGCAAGTATGCGCTAGTTTGTTGGTGTTGTCATTGATGTCAACACTATTCAATATGTTGTAAATTGTACATGTATAGTTGAGATGTTGTGAGTACATGGAGCTATCTTATAGGGTTGCATATGTGTTGTGTTGACGAGTTTTCCAAGTTTTTTTGAGAAAATTAATAAAGAAGAGAAGTCAGAGTGATGAATGTGTTCATATTGTGCTCTGGTATGTGCTTTGTGTTTATTTTGTGTTGATCCTATGCCTGTGTGGTTCTGAAATTTTCATTATGGTGATTTGATGGTGATGTATTCTGAGTTTCAGTTTCTAGTGAGATAGTATGTGAAATTTGTGTCCACCAGTATGTGTGTTCTACTGGTAGAGTTGATCTTTCGTGAACTAGGAGAAATTTTTCTACTCTGTAGTCCTCTGCTCGTTTGTTTCAGATCTTACGAATCTAGGATATGTCTTTTGAAGGTGTTTTTTGGGCTCTGGCAAAGAAGTTTGAAGTTTGGTGATCCATAAGTCATGTTTCAATGTTTCAATGTGATTTTATTAAGTCTAGATGGACTAGTGAAAGGTTTTCAGTGTGTGAAGTATATTGCTTTGTTGTGGATATATCTAAAGAAGTCTGAGATGAAGTCTCATGAATATTGAAGCGTATTGAGGTGTTCGTGTGTCATTTTTAGGTTTGAAAACGTGTGCATCATTGTTCATTTTTGTTTTCATTAGGTTTGGTCGGCTTGGTGTTTACACTTCATTTGAAGAATAAAAATTAATTAAGGAAGCATGTGATTGATTCAAGAATATTATTTTTGGTCTTGGTTAAACATTTTTATTGGTCCACTCTTATTCCTTTCCACCATAGGAGTTTTGAGTTACCGACCTAATTTGAATTTATGAAATGGGTTATTTGTGGCTGACCTTGCAAATTGCTTCCAAGGTTGAGAATGGTATAAAAGCAAGACAAATCATGAAGATTTGTATGATAGTGTGATGCAAACTAATGAAAGTGAGTCACAAATCACAAGAACAAAACTCTATGTGAGTGAGTTGTGATAGTAGTTTTTCATTGTGTTGAAGGCAATGAGCTAAAGGTTTCTACAATCCTACAAATGTGCTTTAATTGTTGTGGTGGATCCTTTTTTCTCTTTTGTATCTATAGGAACTGAGCCTCCCTATTGGATAGTGAGTCTTTTGTAAGCAGTGAGCCATTGTATTTGGATAGTAAGTCCTCTTTTAAGTAGATATCCCTTGGCAGTGAGCCTCTGTATTCAATTTTATAATCTTTATATTGTGAGTTAACCTTCACCATGGTTTTTTCCTCATTGGGTTTTCCACGTAAAAATATAGTGTTCATTGTGTTGACTTACTTTCTATTATTTGTGTTTCATGCTCATATTTAATAATAGAATAGTTTGGTTAAAGAATTGATAAGTAATAATGTTTTAAGTTTGAACTTGTGTGACAATTGATTCACCCCCCCTCTTAGTTGTCCTATGCCTATTTAACAATTTGTATTAGAGCATTTGGCTCCTTGTTTAGAGCTTAACCACTTAAGGAAGGTCTAAAGGCACACAAGTTGGTGATCCCTATGTTTGATGGAACTGACTACAATAATTGAAAGGGACAGATGAGAGGATATATTATCTCTCTTGGTTTCAAGACGTAGAAGGCTGTAGAGACAAATTATATGTTAGAAACCAAGATCAGACATGCAAACCAAAAAAACTTCCACGTAAGAGAATATCAAAAAAAGCAAGAGCTTTGCATGAAGATGTGCAAATAATATTATTATTCAGGAATTCATAATTACATGAGATGATTTTATTTATAAAAGAAAAGTATGCATAACCCTAATCTTATCTTGAGCAACAAGATAGCTCAACAAGATAAGGATGACAATTATAACCTAGGAATTAAAATATTACCTAAGTAAACTTATGCAAGTGAAATTAAATAATTAATTAATGCAAATCGAAAAACCTTCCACATAAAAGAAAATCAGAAAAAGCAAAACTATTACAAAAAGATGTGCAAAATATTATTATTCAGGAATTCAATAATTACATGAGATGATTTTTTTATAAAAGAAATGTATGCATAACCCTAATCTTATCTTGAGCAACAAGATAGCTCAACAAGATAAGGATGAAAATAATTAACCTAGGAATTAAAATATTACCTAAGTAAACTTATGCAAGTGTAATTAAATAATTAATTACATCAACAGCCCCCATAAGTGCAACTTAGGGAGACTAAAAAAAATGTACCTAAAACTAAGATGAATGCAAGAAGGCATGAATGGGTCTTGGAAATAAGGCCTGATCAGGTACCCATCTACAAATGCAATAATGAGGTAGAGAAAGAAAACCCAGTGGGACAAAACCCCCCTACAATGAGATGACTGTTGCAAAGAAGCACTGGAAGAACACTGTGGAGTAACACTGGAACCAAAATCTGGCAAGCAAGGAAAGATACTTATGTCTACAAGAAACTAAATGAGATTCACTGAAGGACTCAGGTGGAATCATAATAATGTAATAGCAGACCTAATGCCACAAAACACTGGAAAACTCACGAACTGGAACAACCCTAGAATTTGTGAAGCAATAGTAGATGAAATGATGATAAAAGTTGGAAACCGTGTATCTTGATGTCGATGCCAAACTCTGAGTAAAATTCTTCCATGGGAAAAAATTACCATAAATACTCTGGAACATTAACCATAAAAAAGTGGCCATCAAACTGAGATGGATTTGAACTAATGCAGATCAATAACCATATGCTCCCAATCTGAAGTGTGACCTGGTGTGAATTTGATATGTGTCAAGAAAGAGCAAGATGAGGCCAAAAGAAACTAAAAAACTAGATATAACCCATGCGATTTGTCAACAAATCAAGATGAGATCAAAGTGCATGCACACTCTAATCAAATTATTATGCAAGAACCCCCCTAATGGAACTTTATCCTAGTTCATTTATTAAAATAACCCAATGATTGTAAAAGGATAGAATGCTAATGTGCATAAACAGAAAATAAAATGATGTGGTACTGAAATGAAGTGCAAATATTCAAGTTTCACCCTCTGAACTGCTAAAACATCCAAGTAATCTCCAAAAAACCCATTGGGACAAATCTGGAATAATGATCAACCTAGGACAGATACAGAAAAAATGCATGGACAAAAAAATAGAGCTCCTCAATACCTTTCCAACACTACAAAGAGGGTGAAAATCAGAGACCATGGCAAAAATTTATGAGCTTGGAAGCCATAAATGAACATCTAACTTCAAACAGTAATAAATGTAGCTAAACAGAAAAAAATTGCACCAAAGGATAGTGCTCAGAACCAACTTTTCGGCGATATCTCATTTTCTCGATTTTGACATTGGGAGAAAAATTTATGTCCATTTTCATGAAAACTACTCTAGGAAGGCCAATCTAGCCTACAAGGCTCTGAGGGGGCTAAAAAAAATTTGGCCCCTGGTCCTATGCATGACCAAGGGCTAGCAGGCTAGGGTTGCGGCGGAGCCCTTGGTCCTCCATAGGACCATGGGTTGGTGTTGTGAGCCGGCCAAGGGCTGGGCGCATAGCGCCCAGTCCCCCATGTGACCTCGGTCTGTGTAGTTAGGGCCCATGGGGCCTATGCAATTTTTCATCAATAACAAGATGAAGATCAAAGTGCAACGACACTCTAATCAAATTATTATGCAAGAAACCCCCCTGATGGAACTTTATATTAGTTCATGTATTACAATACCCAATGATTGTAAAAGGAGAGAATGAAAAACATGCATAAATAGAAAATTGAAATGGATTTTAGATCTGTGTAGAGGATAGAACCATCTTTCCAATGCCACAAGAATGGTGAAAAAAGGATAAGCGAGTCAAAAGATATGCCCTTCGGAGTGAAAACAACATCTAACTTCTGAGGCTGAAAAAATAATGAAAAAAGAAAAACCAAAAAACCAAACCTCCGCCATTGTAAAGCTCATCAAACCAGCTTTCTGATAATATCTCATTTGCAAAAAAAATCCTTTTTTTGCAAAAGTTATGCCCATTTTCACGAAAATGCTTCGAATTTGCCCAATATGCCCTTCAGCAGCCCTTAAAGGCTAAAAAAAATAAAGCCTTTGGTCACTTGGGCAGACCAGGGGGCTAGCAGTCTGGGCTAGGGCTAAAGCTCTTGGTCACCCACATGACCACTGTAGGAGCTGAGCTGACACAGAAGGGGGATGGATGTAGCCCTTGGTCCTCCAAAGGACCGCAGCTGTAAACTGTGGAGCCCTCAGGCGCTGGAGGCGGTGGCGCTGCTGGAGTCTACTGCTGAGGGTGGCAGGTGGGAGGCCGCTAGGCAGAGGAATAGTGGTGGTGTGGATTTATATGGGAAGCACATAAAGTCCAAACATTTTTTTGTTTTTTGTTTTTCTCAATTTTTGAGCCTCGTGAAGTGTGCCCTGGGGCCATATGGCCTTAGGACAAAAAAAAATTCTTTGTTGGATGACTATGTCCAAAATCAACAAGCTTTATATGAAAATAGGGGTTTTTGGGCACTGCGAAGTCAATGGAAAGGTCTGTTTGAACCCAAAATGCTCTGAAAATTAGGCAACCCCTAGATCTCTCAGAAAAATCACTGAGCTTGAAACCCTCATGGATCTCACAAACGATGACCAAAATTAGAAAAATAAAAGTCAATCCTGACTTTTTCCAATGCTCTGAATCCAATGGAAAACCCCGATCTGATCCAAGATGCTTCATAAATATTCTCAAGGTTTGAAACCCCTGAGGAACCCCGAACAAACTCTGCACTAAAAATCTCCAAAACTCTGAGAAGAGGTTGCATATCAAGGCTCTAATACCATGTTAGAAACCAAGATCAGACATGCAAACCAAAAAACCTTCCATAGAAGAGAAAATCAGAAAAAGCAAGAGCTTTGCATTAAGATGTACAAATAATATTATTATTTAGGAATTCATAATTACATGAGATGGTTTACTTTATAAAAGCAAAGCATACATAACCCTAATCTTATCTTGAGCAACAAGATAGCTCAACAAGATAAGGATGACAATTATAACCTAGGAATTAAAATATTACCTAAGTAAACTTATGCAAGTGTAATTAAATAATTAATTACACCAACAGTATACACCTTTGTTTGGTGGTGTTAATTCTACAGATGAGATCTCTGCTTATGAAGAAAATGAGAAGGTGAAGTATGCAATTTGTAGTGGTTTATCTAAAAATGGGCGAGTTAAGGTTAATTCTCTACATACAGTATATGAAGTCTAGAAGAAGTTGCAAGACATTTATGAAGGAAATGAAAAGGTGAAATTGACAAAGAGGTTGGTGGAAAAGTGTACATTTGTGAACCTAAAGATGGAAGATGGTGAATAATTTACAAGTTTCTTTCAGAGAATTGAACTGGCAGCAAATGAAGTTAGAAATCAATGAGGAAAACTATTAGATGAAGATATAATCGAGAAGATCCTAATCACTTTACTAGAATTTTACAGTGACAAGATCTCTGTTATTGAAGAAATGGATGATCCTAAGAAGTACACTCTAGAAGAGTTATTTGGCACCTTGCAAGAATTTAAGATAAGGAAGTTCTGGAAAGATGACAAGACATAAGAGAAGACATAAATGAAATTTAAGGCTTTGAAGATTGAAGAATTGAAATAGCGATGATGAAGAGTTGGAAGAAAACTTCACCAAGAAATTGAAGAAAGACATTGAAGAAAATATAAAGGTATGTTTCCCTTTAAATGTTTCAGTTGTGGTAACATCGGTCATTATGCTTCAAGATGTCCAAATAGGACTACACATAAAAAGAACAAGGATAAGGATAGGAAGGATAAGAAGTTTAAGAAGTTGTATTATATTAAGGAAGAGGAAAGTATTTCTGATGATGAATCTAACAATGAGATTAATGATAGTGAATCCTTATTCTTAGCTTTGGAAAATAAATATGTATCCACTAACTCTGGAAAATGTGTAAGTAAGAAGGCTTTAGAGGTTAAGAAGAATATGATGGAAGGTATCTTGGTTACCAATTTTCATGCAAGATAGGATGAAGACTACTGGGTAATTGATAGTGGATGTCCAAATCATATGACCAAAGATAAGAGTAAGTTCACTAAACTTGAAAAATATGATGATGGTTTATTTATGTTCGGTGATGATTCAAGAGCTAAGATCTATGGTAAAGGTTCAATTAGTTTTGATGGAGTGCACAATATTGATGATGTATATTATGTGAAGGGTTTGAGGAATAACCTTTTGAGTGTAGGTCAAGTGTGTAGCAATGGTTTTAAACTTGTGTTTTAGAACAATACCTATGAAATCAGAAAAGGATCTAAAAATGGAGATATGATTGCTAATGGAAGAACTCATGGAAACATTTATCAGTTGAAGGGAGTTGATGGTCATTGTCTCATATCTCAAATTAGTGAAAGTTGGTTATGGCATCAAAGAATTGGACATGTGAATTTTGATAACATGGTCAAGATCAGTGCAAAGGAGATTGTTCAAGGGTTGCCTATAATCACAAGACCTGCTAATGATATCTATAGAAGTTGTTAATTGGGAAAGCAGACAAGATGTAGCTTTAAGGGAAAAGAGCATTCTACTACCAAAATGTTGGATTTAGTTCATAGTGATGTCTATGGTCCAACTAGGACTGGAAGCCTGAATGGAGATAGGTACTTTATGTTGCTTATTGATGATTATACTCGAATGACATGGGTTACATTTCTTAGAGAAAATACTTAGGTTCTGGATAGGTTTAAGGTATTCAAAGCAAGAGTGGAGAATGAAGTAAATTTGAAAATCAAGTGTTTGAGATCTGATAGAGGTGGTGAATTCACTTATAGTGAATTTAATGCATTCTGTGAGAAGCATGGCATAAAAAGAAAGTTTTCTATTCTAAGAACCCCATATTAGAATGGAGTAGTTGAAAGGAGAAATAGGATAGTACAGGAAGCTGTTAGAACTATGATTAAAGAGTCCAATGTACTAGATGTATATGGAGAGAAGCGATACATATTGTTGTTTATGTTCTTAATAGAGTTCAGATCATGCACAACACAAAGATACCTTTTGAGTTATGGACTAGTAAGACTCTTACTATAAAATATTTTAAGGTATTTCGAAGAAAATGTTATATTAAAAGGGATGATGAAAATCTTGGAAATTTTGATGCTAGATGTGATGAAAGAATTATCTCTCTTGGATACTATACCACCAACAAGGCATACATATGTTTTAACAAAAGATTAAGGAAGATTATTGAAAGTACTAATGTGAAATTTGATGAAGACATACACAGACCTATTGAGATAAGTGAACTTGAACCTAATGATCCTATTTGTGGACATGTACCAGAGGAGAATTAAGAGAAAGAAGAATAAGAACAAGTTGAAGAAGAAGAGAATGAGCTAGAACCTATTGTAAGGACTCCTAAATGTGTACAGAAGAATCATTCAGAAGATCAGATAATTGGAGACAAGAGTGAAGGTGCGAAGATAAGAAGCAGAGTTGCAGCTAAGGTAAATTTGTGTTTACTTTCTAAAATAAAACCTAAATATGTAAAAGAAGCATGTGAATATGAAAGTTAGATGAGAGCTATGAAAGAGGAATTGTAGAAAATAAAAAATAATCAAACTTGGGAAATAGTCCCTAGGCCTATGAACAAAAATGTGATTAGCTCAAAATGGGTGTTCCTAAACAAGTTGAATGAAAATGGAGAAGTAGTAAGGAATAAGGAAAGACTAGTATGCAAAGGATATTCACAAGTTGAAGGTATATATTTTGAAGAAACATTCACCCCTATGCCTAGAATGGAAGCTATCAGAATATTTTTGGCATTTTCTTCCCACAAGGACTTCAAGGTATATTAGATAGATGTTAAGTCATCTTTTCTAAATGGTGAGTTGGAGGAAGAAGTGTACATGGAGCAACCTGAAGGGTTTCAGTTGTCTAACAAACTAGACATGGTTTGTAAATTGAAGAAAGCATTGTATGGATTGAAGCAAGCTCCCAAAGCTTGGTATGCAAGATTGGATAGATATCTGACAAAGCAAGGATTCAACAAAGGTTCTACTGACAACAACCTCTACTTCAAAGTGCAAGTTAATAAGATGTTGAATGTATTTGTTTATGTTGATGATATCATTTTTGGTGGAAATGAAGGCATGTGTAAAAAATTTGCTGAAGAGATACAGAAGGAATTTGAGATGTCTATGACTGCTGAATTGAATTTCTTTCTTGTTCTACAAGTGAATCAAACTGACAAAGGGATATTCATTTCACAATCTAAGTATGTAAAAGAGTTGCTGAAGAAATTTGGGATGAAGGATTCTAAACTAGTTTGTACCCCTATGGTAACCAGATACAAACTAAGCAAGGATGATGAATCTAATAAGACTGGTCAAAGCAAATATAGATCCATGATTGGCGGACTACTATACATCTTACTACTACTAGACTATATATTATGCATGTAGTACGTGTAGTTGCTATATTTCAAGTAGATCCTAAAGAACTACATGTCACAACAGTGAAGAGAATATTTAGATATCTTAAAGGTACACCAAAATATGGATTATGGTATCCTAAGAGTGATGATTTTACTCTAAATGCATACATAGATGTTGATTGGGCTAGATGTATAGATGACCAAAAGATTACTAGTGGTGGTTCTTTCTTTCTTGGTGAAAGATTAGTTTCATGGTTGAGTAAAAAGAAAGACTTGGTTTCTTTATCCACTGCAGAGGCAAAATATATTGCTACATCATCCTACTACACACAAGTCCTGTGGATGAAGAAAAATTTGAAGGACATTGGAGTGGTATGTGATGAGCCTATTTCTATTTTTTGTGACAATACAAGTGTAATAAACATTTTGAAGAACCCGGTTATGCATTCAAGAACAAAACACATATCTATCAAGTATCATTTTTTGAGAGAAAAATTGCTAGAGAATGAGGTTAGATTGGAGCATGTGACAACAAAGGAACAAATTGCAAACATATTTACTAAGGATCTTCTGAAGGATGCTTCTGGGCATCTTAGGGAGAGGTTGGGGGTCATTGGCCCTCCTAACTAAGTGCACACGAAGGTGCATCAGTCCAGTGAATTTACAAATTATTTATTTATCTAGACTGATAGAAAGGTCTACTCCGCAAGGGGAGTAGAAAGGGTTTTCATTATTGCAGGATGGGTGTACTACTAAGGGGGAGTAATCAAAGTAGTTGTTCTTTTCCATTGATGTCAAACGAGGAGAGAAATTCATGTGAAAAATAGTTGTAATAAAAGAGGTGTTCTCCCAGAATATTGTGTAAGTTGTTGTCTTTGATGGTTTTTAACACCATGTGTTTCCATCAATGACAAAGGAGGAGATTGTTGCAAATATGGGCTAGTTTGGTGGTGTTGTCATTGATGTTGTTATTATGTCAACATTGTTCAGTATGTTGCAGATTATACATGTATAGTTGAGATGCTACTAAGATGGTATTAGTACATGGAGCTATCTTATATGGTTGCAGATGTATTGTGTTGATGAGTTTTCCAATTGCTTTTTAGAAAATTAATAAAGAAGAGAAGTCAGAGTGATGAATGTATTTAGATTGTGCTTCACGTTTCTTTTGTGTTGATCCTATGCCTATGTGATTTTGAAGTTTCCATTATGGTGATTTGATGGTGATATATTTAAAGGGTAAGTGCACCAAGATGGTCACACTTTTGTGGCCAAAAAAGAAAAAAACAGCCCAAAACACGTTCGCGTTATAAAGTGTTCGCATTATTTCTTTTTAAAAGAAAAAAAAAAGAAAATACAAATATCATTTCTCATTTCCTTTTTGTTGTGTTTTAGCTCCACCCGTGGCCAAAAACCCTGTTATACGCACTCACGTTTTTGGAGAGGTTATTTCTTCAAAATTCATCAAGAGCAATTGGATTTCTTCACAAATATGGCACCACGACAATGAAGAGATGCAAGAGGTAAGTATTGTTTGGTATTTATTTTGAATTTGTTAGTTTTAAATTGATTTTGTTTGTTTTAGTTTAGAAATGAATGTTTTTTTTTTAATTTGTAGGAAATCCTCAACAAGAGAAGGAAAATCCTCAACCAAATTAGCCTCAACCACAAACCAACTGCCCATTCTCTCAATAATTCTCCTGCACTCAAGAAATTTTAGAGAGTGAAATTGAAAACAATGAAAAGAAGTTGAGGATCTTATAGTAGGTTATGGTTGATCAAAATTCTTCTAAACCATAGAAATAATATACCTGAAGTGATTCAATTTAAAGGATTTTTCTAAAAAAATGATGTAATTTACCAACAAATATCCGATGCCAGGAGGCAAACATCGAGGGAATATTATGCAACAAATTACTGCTTTGTAAACAAGTTAAACATTTAAAGATTACTAAAGGCGATTTAGGTTTCCTATTCATCAATTCCTAGAAATAAATCAAAATCTCACCCTCAATGCAAAGAGGTTTCCTTTATTAAGCTGTCACCAAGAGATTAGGAACCATTTTTTATGACATGGTATATGGGTCTTTGATTACCCAATTATGCAAATCAAAGCCCCCCAATATTTCTTAGGAAATTATACTTAAGGAGAGCTTTGTACGAAACCAAACTCATGAATTATTTGGATATGAGGGAGTTTCAGCAGTGGGGGCCTAAGATAGCCTTAGTGCACGCCCAATCCTACATAATAGGAGGCCAACCTCTCGCTTAGGCCACCCTGCTTGAGTAGACGTGATGCCAGAAGCTGTAAAGGAGAGTGTCATGTAGAGACTTTGCAGTAGATCACATCTTGACTTGCAGCACCACTACACTAGCCCCCATTGTATAGAGCAATCCAAGGGAGTTCGTAGCAAGGGCCTCTAAATATAGTGTGTCGATTCAGCGGTTTCACTTGTTCATATGACCCTACCGACCCTCAGGAGGGTGCTATGCAAGATCCATATGCTTCTACGCAGCCTGATCCGTATGCATCTATCGGGATGGAGAGGGCGGCTGACATTCTGCATGATGCATATGGTATTGACAGTCAGGTAAAATTGAACATGTTCATTGAATTTAGTTTATTAAATTTTAATTGTCAAATGCAAGATTAACTAATTTAGTTTTATTATTTTAATAAAATTGTAGGGTCACAATGTTGACCCTGGGTACACCAGTCAATCTACTTATTTTTGTAGTACCCCTAATGTTGAGTAAAGTTAGTAAACAATTATAAACTTATTACATGCGTTAATAGCATTATTTTATGAATGGTATTTCCAATATGATTTTGGATGTTGAATAACAGGTGTTGTTGAGGTTTCTAAGGAAATTCTCGAAAAGCAGCAGATTTGCTCTCAAACTTTCACCTGAGGTAATATAGAATAAAGAGAACTTGAAAGTTAATGAATTCTAAGTTTAATTTAGATTTTGTGTATATATAGTCATAAGAGTATATGGGTTCACTAGGTTATTATTTGAAATATTTTAAGAATGGTCCTACCATGATTGTTTGTCTTAGAATTCCTACACTAGCAAGCTATATATAATAAAAATTTAACATGGAACTGACAAAGGTAGAGCTACATTCTACTCCATACTTTTGTGATGTCAACGTAAATCACAATAAGACTAAGGATGTCCTACATGATGTCAATGTAACCAAAAATAAAATCCTATCCCTCTAATCTCATCCAGCCAAGACTCTCTTCAATATCTCCTAGACGCTTTTGAGATGTATGACTTGTATCGTACCAATTCTATATTCTCTTCATTTGTTGCATAGCTCATCAAGTTTCCCTATATGTTCTCTAACTAATCATGATTGTATGGAAAGAAGTTATAAGTACTCATTAAACTCTCAACTATTGGAGCCTCCTCAAACTTTCCCATAGGACATGGAAAATGCTTAGAAATGATTAAATTCCCTAATAGGGTGTGGGAGATCTTTTAGGAAAACATTTGACACTAATTTGATCCATTGAATTCTTCTTCATTCTTATATATTCCTCAAATACACCTTGCAATACCCCTATCATACCTAAATCTACTACATTCATGTCCTTATTAGCTAGCATGTAGGTGATATAGTATGGTCCATGAATTTTTATGTCTTCTTTTTTCATTTTTCTATACAGTCCTCTTTTATCTCACTACTAGGTCCTCACATAAAAAGAAAAGAAAAACATTACTTCTTTTCTCATCTAAGGCCCCTAAGGTTTTAAACCCCTTAGATGCAAGGATTCAAAGCACATCAACCATGTGGTACAAATGACTAAATCCCAAAGACGATCTGTAGCAATGAAAGAGTTTGGAAAGGCAGAGAGAGCTACACTAGTGACTTAGGAGAAACTTCAGCTTTCAAAACAAAGCCACTAGGGCTAGCAAAAGTTATGTGGACGACAAAATTTGGTGGAAGAGGTTGAAAAGATGACTAGAACTTCTTTGGAGGCCCACCATACCGATTTTTGATATTCAACCATGAGAGTAGAAGAGAGATCGATATCATGTATCAAAACATTAAGCATGCATTCTTCCGTACCCAATGGATAAGACAGATTACTTTTCTTCATTTTCATTTGTGATAACCATATCACTTCAAGCAAGGGGAACCATGAAGACCAAGGATGTCCAATTTTATGTGGAGGTAATGGATGTGGTCCAAACTTTGTGAGGCAAGCAGTCAATGTATGATCTTGATGAATGATAGAAAAGGGGTTGGTCAAACAAACCAGGGGCACCTAGTCATGAGTAGGGACCTATAGGCTAGATTGGTGAAGCAAAGCACCAAGGAGGTCTTACAAGGAAAGGCCTAGAGTAGGTACATACAAGGAAAGGCTCATGCCTGCCTACTGCTCTTCCTCTATTTGAACCTCCTTGAGGTCCTCTACCCTGGTTATATCCACCTCTTGTAGATATTTCACCTCCATGCTCTATGAGTTTTGACTCTCCTTGGTTTCTTTGGTCATTGCCTCTACCTTGGTAGCCACCATGATGTCCTCTTTGATCTCTTCCTTTGCCTCTGCCCTTAGAAGTCTGATCTTGCTTCCTCTTACTCCTCTCTTCAATCTTTAATGCCAATTGATAACATTGGTGCACTATTTTGGGGCTTAAGAGAACCATCTCCTCTTGAATGTTCCACTTCAAACCATTGAGATACCTTGCCACCTTGATACTTTCATCCTCTATGACATTGGACCTCATGCAAAGTCTTTGAAACTCCTCAGTATAAGAACTCATCTCCTGATCTCTTTGCCTCAAACTCTGTCTCCTCTTATGCAACTGAATTTCATAGTCTTCAGGTAGGTATGCTTCTTTCACCTTGGCAACCATTCCCTTCCAAGTAGAGATAGGTTGCTTGACTTCCTTCTCCCTCTCTATCTAAATGAATTTCCACCATGTTAAGGTAGAACATCTTAGTCTTCATTTAGCCACCTTTACCTTTTGTGCTTCAGTGACTCCATCACACTCAAAATGGTTTTCCATTCCCTCTATCCAATCCATAACTAAATCAGCCTCCATCTTTCCACTAAACAATGGTACTCCTTCAAGTGTTTTTCCACTCAAAGCCTTCAATGCTTTCAAGAAAGGATCCTCCTTCAATATAGGGTCGCTTAGGATTCTATCCTCCTTTGCAACCTCTTCTTCTTTTGCTATATTCTTCCATCAAACCGCATAACATTCAAATTCTTGCTCAAGTTGGTCTAACTTTTCTTCAATACTCCTATTGTTCTCTCTATTTCTTCAACCCTCTGGCCAACTCCAGCATTTGTCACCATGATGCTAGAACCACTAGACTCTTTCTCTGACATACAAGATCAACCCCAAATCTTTTGCTTGCTCTGATACCAATCTGATAGGGAGAGGGGTTGGAGGAATCAATCACTGATTCCTGCTCTAGGCCTTTCCTTGTAAGACCTCCTTGGTGCTTTGCTTCACCAATCTAACCCATAGGTCCCTACTCATGACTAGGTGCCCTTGGTTTTTCTGACCAACCCCTCTTCTATCACAAACTCCAACCACCAAATCCACCTTGGTTCATTGCCACAACTTCCTAGCTTCCTTTACACTATACTAAAGCACTCAACTTCCTCAACACTCCATCAACTCTTCTGCAGGGTAGCTATAAGTCTTAAAAGGCTTCAAACTGTCCCTCCCAAAATGTAAGCCGAACAACCTCCAAGACTTCAACTTCCCATCAGCCTCACCAATCCTTTAGCTTGTGTTTGAAAGGCTAGTATTCCTTGAGCCCCTATTAGGTCTCCTTCACCTACAAAATAGGTGAACTTCACAAATCAAAAGGAATTCTACTCTTTTCCAAGGTTCTTGGTTCACATGGACAACACTCAAAGATTCTTGAGGTCTCAGCCTTCCACTGTCCGTACAAAGCTCAAACATGAAATGGAGCAAAAACTAGGGTTTTAAGCCTTCCCTTGACAGTTAGCAAACTTCCAATTTGTTTACACACCAAATGGATAGATGTAGCCTCCTCCTTCATGCAGTAACAAGGTAACACACCACCCTACCTCCTACAAGAAGAAAATCCTCAATGGCTCAGCACCCCTGCAAGATTTGTGACCTGTAAAACAAGTTTTTCCTAGCAAGACCTGCATTGGCTTGCCTAGGGCATCACTTTGCTAGCAACTCCTACACTCAAACAAAACCTACCAACTAACATATGTACAAGCATGGTGTCTAGGAACTATTTCCAAAAGGCTATATGGTTTGTACGGTGGAAAAGTGCTCTAGCACCCCATTTACTCAACACTGCCTATTTCAGGCCAGCAAGCACAAAGAAACCAAAATATTTACAAAGAGACAAGAAAACAATTGAAAGAAATATCTAAAGGCTACAAAAATATTGTACTGGATTTATTCTACATCCTACACACAACACAAAACCAGATTTAATCCATTAGAGCCTTCTTTTAGACCAAAAAATAGAAAATTTAACTCAAAAAATTGTTTTCCTTCAATTTCCAACAAAACAATCCATACAAACGTACTTTCAACCTTGCACAAAGGTTGAGGAAATCTTTAAATATGCTTTCCCAATAGTTATTTTTCTAGTGTGCCCTTATTGTTCCTATGGTAATTTTTTTGGTAGAGTTGGTGGAATTACCTTTCTTAGTAATCACTATTAATGAGATTGAGATTGTTAACCTTGAGAGAGTAGGACTTGGGAAAAAGGGATTTGATATGGCTATTGTTTTCAAATAATTAAAGCGAGACGTATTCCATATGTACGCCATTCCTAAATATTCACTTGATGGCATCGAGGAATGGATGAACTCCATGGATATAAAGTATTATGAAAGTAGAATGAACTTGAACTGGCAACCAATTTGTAAGACTATTACTGATGATATAGATAAATTTATTGAAGATGTTGGTTGGGAATTTTTGAATATGGAAGCTAGTGATCTTGATTCTGATAATTCAGAAGAGTTAGATCAAGGATATGAACCCTCTAATGTAGAAGAGGAATCATAATTAGATTTCATACAGCCACCATCAAGAGTGTTACAAGCCAATCAACAAGATGGAGGGAATTCTTATATAAGGATAATTTTTAATGTTGCAGGTACCAGCTTTAATGCCAACTACAATGGCAACATTGAAATTCCCTAGCAGTATTTATGTTAAGAAAATTTCCTTTAGATGCAAGGATTTAAAGCACATCAACCATGTGGCTTAATTTATATCATAAGTTATACCATGATGTTCACTATGCATTCCTCTACTCTTTCAATTGTTAAATGTGCCACTGCCTTGTCATTGATCACCATCATATTCTCCTTTTCATGATTAATTTCTCTATCATCTTTGGTATAAACACTTGACTATTATATTTAACTCATGTGAGGAAACTTAAAAATCATAATGATAGGCCAAAGAAAGAATATTTAGTCTTTTCATGGTAAAAGGAGACCTCAATTTAATCACTATCATCCTCAAAAGGTTAATTCCATTGTCAAACATTTACTGCATATCTTAAACTATGGAAAGCGTTTAATAAGGGTTTTGAAGAATAGGCCCTTGACAAGTTAGCTCCATCATTTTTTTATTGTTGCTATATCTTTATTTAGCTCTTACTCCATTCCTTGCAATAGTGATACTTGGATTTTTCATACT
The DNA here is from genome assembly GCA_007258455.2 of Sequoia sempervirens. Classification (NCBI taxonomy): domain Eukaryota; kingdom Viridiplantae; phylum Streptophyta; class Pinopsida; order Cupressales; family Cupressaceae; genus Sequoia; species Sequoia sempervirens. The sequence goes on from VDFB02138468.1 coordinate 296,714, forward strand.
TAACTCAGTTGGCTACTATCAAAGCTCCTTTTGACTAGATCATCTCTTCTTCTCATATTGGTTGTCATATTTTACATTGTGTTTTGACACTTTTTCACTTCAAATTTGTCCTAAAGGGTCTTTTGTTTTTCAATGTGATTGTTCCAGGTTATTGCTTTTAAAAAAATTGATAATCATATTGTTGGTTACATTGCATTACACATCATTCAAACTCAAAGCATTACTTCAAATTTGATAACTATTTTGTGATTGAATAATTTGTTGTTTTATTTTCAGATGTTGGTGAGAGAAACACTGCCAAACGTAACAAGGGAAATGGATATTGGTGTTTCTACTACAATACAATCCTTGATGACTCTGATAGGGGAGGTATGAGGCAAATTACTAAATTTCAATTTACATTTGTTGTTATAGATGAACTAGTTCTAGTGAAAAATCAAACCATTATTGATTTGTAGTTTACTTCCTATTCGGAAGGTTTATACAGGGCTCAAGCATGCCTGAGCATCAACATGCAAATATTTCCATCAAGGAGAGTGATTGTCAAATGGCTATAAGTGATTAAATTTTGTTAAATATATTAATTTTTATAATTTAATTTCTATATATTAATGTCTTTGCTTCTTATTGTAACAATTGAAACTTGACCAGGAGCTAAACACTAGGAAGAGCAGCAGGAGCACTCCTCAATAGAAACGGGTGACAGATTTATCACCATCAGGTCGGCCAAGAAAGGGAAAGAAAATTGTATTTGAACCAGAGCATGGAGAGAAATGAATTTTGAATGTAGTGCCCTTTGTTGTATGCCTACATGGCAATTTTCTACCTATTTTGTATTCGATATGTTTGACATTGTATGCCTATATGGCATTCTCGTAAGCCTATATGGCTTTTTTGTAACTATATTTTATACTTATATTGACATATATTGATGTACATGCGTACATGGATATTTGATTAATACAAATCTTTTATTGATGGTGTCCATATTTGCATGTTATAAATTCATGGTTCAATAGATAAGGAGTTACATGTATTCAAGTGTATATGTTTTACAACTTATTTACATACTTTTTGATTCTATGTTGGAACATCAAAAGTGTGAAAAATTTGTGTTTGGAAGTCAAACGTAGCTCAATTCTTTTCAATTCTCATTTTGCATCCATCTTATGGACTTATTCCTTCCTAGCACATATTGTGAATATTTCTATTTGGTGCGTATGACAAATTCCTCGTATTTTGAACTTTTCACTATTTTCTCTTTGTTTGCCTTCCACACGTAGTAAAATGTTCACACTGCTCGCTTTTGATCAATGATCAATAATGGTTGATTATAAACACTTGACATTTTTATGTTTTGAACTTTAATTTATAATTTTGTAGTTTATATTCATAACGTTGATTACATTGCATTGCACATCTTTCAAACTCAAAGCATTACTTCACATTGCATAACTAATAACTAGATGTCGATAGATGAGAAAATTTCAATTACAATATAGTGTTTACAAAGTCAACCTAAGGAGTTATGCAATTACTTCACATTGTATAACTAATAACTAGGAGCAACCGCTAATTGCATTTGCTTGTCATGGCATCTCTATGAGACCACATTTCTTTGAGGCATCATTTTTCAAACGCTTCAATCACTTCGTCTATACTACCACATTTTTGATACATGTCTACCAAAGCATTTTTTTCAAATAGTTCAAGTGTTGCCTTGTTGATATGGCTGAAAGCCTAAAGAAGTGCTTTCTGTGACAAGCCATGCATGCTTGGAAAGAATCTATCAAAAGCATAATAGTAGTTAATATCATAGACAGCAGTAGTGAACTTTTCAGGGTCACCAAAGAGTCGAGGTCGATTCTATTGGAATGCTATGACAATCAAAATATTTGATTGTCAGTGGCATTCCATCACCATGAGACTCCTCATTTCTTTGAGGCATTTTTTCAAAGAGTTCATCGCCTTGTCTATGCTAACACATTTTTCATACATGTCTATCAAAGAATTTTATCAAATGTACCATTGCCTTTGCTATGGCTAAAAGCCTAAAAATAGGTGCTTTCAAGAAGCCATGGATGCTTAGAAAAAATCTATCAAAGATAATAGTAAGCACAAGATAGATTAAGGAATTAACTATTTGAAAAAAATGCATCAAATAAATGTGGTCTCATGGTGGTGGAATATCAAACAGTTTGCTTCCTTGTTGCTATGGTTGAAAGCCTAAAATAGGTGCTTCCAAAAAAGCTACATGGATGCTTGAAAAAAATCTATCAAAGCATACTAATAAGCAATAGCATAGAAAAGGCAGCAAATTGTTTGAAAAAAAGCCTCAAAGAAATGTGGTCTCAATGGTGATGGAATGCCATGACAATCCATAGCAATTTGCTTGTCATGGATTTGTCATGTCGTTCCATCACCATGAAACCACATTTCTTTGAGGCATTTTTTCAAAGAGTTCACTGCCTTGTCTATGCTAACACATTTTTCATACATGTCTATCAAAGCATTTTATCAAACAATTCATTGCCTTGCTACTATGGCTAAAAGCCTAAAACAGGTGCTTTTGAACAAGCTATGGATGCTTGGAAAAAATCTATCAAAGCATAATAGTAAGCAACAAGCTGATGCAATACAAAGATTGCCAAACCACTAAACAAGCCCATTCAAACTACCACAATTCAAGTTACATCAAGTCCATATCACTGAGACACGGCCCGAACAATAGGAGGAAAGGCCTATTTCAACATACTACACTCAAACCCTTAAGGGATCGATCTAGTTGAACGTAGCTCGAAGCAATTCTGCATGTTTGGGTACGAAAGAGGACCATTCCTAGTGTAAACATGCCTATTTGAATGTGTTGGAATTGTCCATTTGGTCACACGGGTTGCAGAACGAAAATTGCACCACCTTGCAACTTTCCACTACTTCCATCTGACACTTTTTCCATCAACTAAAAACTGAACACCACAGGAAAACCACTTCGAGATAACAAAAATTGAGATAGGTTATTGTAGAGGGGACCAACACGATCCCATAGGATCAGACGAGAAGTTTCTAAGCATCATGGTGTCTGAGTAACCTCATGCTAAAGTTTGCAGCCATTTTGCCCTTTGGACCCTTAAGGGATCGATCCGGTTGAATGTAGCTCGAAGCGATTCTGTGTGTTTGGGTGTGAAAGAGGACCATTCCTAGCGTAAACATTCCTATTTGAATGTGTTGGAATAGTCCATTTGGTCACACGAGTTGTAGAACGAAAATTGCACCACCTTGCAAATTTCCACTGCTTCCATGACACTTTTTTCATCAACTAAAAACTGGACACCACGGGAAAATCACTTTGAGATAACCAAAACTGAGAGAGTTTATTGTAGAGGGGCCCAATGCGATCCCATAGGATCAGATGAGAAGTTTCTAAGCATCACGGTGTTTGAGTAGTCTCATGCTGAAGTTTACAGCCATTTTACCCTTTTGACCCTTAAGGGATCGATCCGGTTGAACGTAGCTCGGAGTGATTCCACGTGTTTGGGTGTGAAAGAGGACTATGCCTAGTGTAAACATGCCTATTTGAACATATTGGAACAGTCCATTTGGTCACATGAATTGCAGAATAAAAATTGCACCACCTTGCAACTTTCCATTGCTTCCATTTGACACTTTTTCTATCAACTGAAATCTGGACACCACGGAAAAACTACTCCGAGATAACCAAAACCGAGAGAGGTTATTGTAGAGGGACCCAAAATGATCCCATAGGATTAGATGAGAAGTTTCTAAGCATCATGGTGTTTGAGTAACTTTATGCTAAAGTTTGCAGCCATTTTGCCCTTTGGACCCTTAAGGGATCGATCTGGTTGAACATAGCTCGGAGCGATTCCGTGTGTTTGGGTGTGAAAGATGACCATTACTAGCATAAACATGCCTATTTAAACACATTAGAACAATCCATTTTGTCACACGATTTGTAGAACGAAAATTGCACCACCTTGCAACTTTCCACTACTTCCATTTGACACTTTTTTCATCAACTGAAAATTGGACACCACCGGAAAACCACTCTGAGATAATGAAAATTAAGAGAGGTTATTGTAGAGGGGTCCAATTTGATCCCACAAGATTAAACAAAAAGTTTCTAAGCGTCACAGTGTCCGAGTAACCTCGTGCTGAAGTTTGGAGCCATTTTTCCCTTTGGACCCTTAAAGGATCGATCCGGTTGAACGTAGCTCAAAGCAATTCCGCATGTTTGGGTGTGAAAGAGGACCATGCATAGTGTAAAAATTCCTATTTGAATGTGTTGGAAGTCTGTTTGGTCACACGAGTAGCAGAATGAAAACTGCACCACCTTCCAACTTTCCATTTCTTCCATATGATACTTTTTCTATCAACTGAAAACTGAATACCATGGGAAAACCACTATGAGATAACAAAAACCAAGATAGGTTATTGTAGAGAGGCCCAATTTGATCCCATAGGAATAGATGAGAAGTTTCTAAGCATCACGGTGTCCGAGTAACCTCGTGCTGAAGTTTGCAGTCATTTTGCCCTTTGGACCCTTAAGGGATCGATCCAGTTGAATGTAGCTCGAAGCGATTCTTCATGTTTGGGTGTGAAAGAGGACCATGCCTAGTGTAAACATGCCCATTTGAATGCATTGGAATAGTCCATTTGGTCACACGAGTTGCAGAACAAAAATTGCACCACCTTGCAAATTTCCACTGCTTCCATTTGACACTTTTTCCATCAACTAAAAACTGGACACCACCAAAAAACCACTCTGAGATAACCAAAACTGAGAGAGGTTATTGTAGAGGGGCTCAACATGATCCCATAGGATTAGACGAGAATTTTCTAAGCATCACGGTGTCCGAGTAGCCTCATGCTGAAGTTTGCAACCATTTTACCCTTTGGACCCTTAAGGGATCGATCCGGTTGAACGTAGCTCAGAATGATTCCGCGTGTTTGGGCGTGAAATAGGACCATGCCTAATGTAAAAATTCCTATTTGAATACATTGGAATATTCCATTTGGTCGCATGAGTTGCAAAATTAAAACTGCACCTGCCTGCAACTTTCCAACGCTTCCATTTGACACTTTTTCCATCAATTGAAAACTAGACACCGGAAAAACCACTCAGATAACCAAACCGAGAGGTTATTGTAGTGGGTCCAACACAATCCATAAGATTAGGCGAAGTTTCTAAAAATCACCGATTGTCCGGAAGTAACCTCATGCTGAAGTTTTGCCATTTTGCCCTTTGGACCTTTAAGGGATCGATCCTAGTTGAGCGTAGCTTGGAGTGATTAAATGTTTGGGTGTGAAAGAGGACCATTCCTAGCGTAAAAATGTCTATTTGAACACATTGGAATAGTCTATTTGGTCACACGAGTTGTAGAACAAAAATTGCACCACCTTGCAACTTTCCACTGCTTCCATTTGACACTTTTTCCATCAACTAAAAATTGGACACCACCGGAAAACCACTCTGAGATAATGAAAACCTAAAGAGGTTATTGTAGAGGGGCCCAATGTGATCCCACAGGATTAGACGAGAAGTTTCTAAGTGTCACGGTGTCCAAGTAACCTCATGCTGAAGTTTGCAGCCATTTTGCCCTTTGGACCCTTAAGGGATCGATCTGGTTGAACATAGCTCAAAGCAATTCTGCGTGTTTTGGTATGAAACAGGACCATTCCTAGTGTAAACATGCCTATTTGAATGCGTTGGAACAGTCCATTTGGTCACACAAGTTGCAGAACAAAAATTGCAGCACCTTGCAACTTTCCATTGCTTCCATATGACACTTTTTCTGTCAACTAAAAACTGAATACCAGGGGAAAACCACTCTGAGATAACAAAAACTAAGATAGGTTATTGTAGAGGGGCCCAATGTGATCCCATAGGATCAGATGAGAAGTTTTTAAGCATCACGGTGTCCGAGTAACCTCATGCTAAAGTTTGCAGCCATTTTTTCCTTTGGACCCTTAAGGGATCGATCCGGTTGAATGTAGCTTGGAGTGATTCCATGTGTTTGGGTGTGAAAGAGGACCATGCCTAGTGTAAAAATTCCTATTTGAACACATTGGAACAGTCCATTTGGTCGCACGAGTTGCAGAACAAAAATTGCTTGCACTAGACGACCAAATTTGCTTCTAAGTGCTAAAACACTAAATCGGGTGTAACATGCAGACCAAAATGAATATTTATAGGATCAATACATTTTAGGGTACCCATTTTTGGTATTAAAAACATATATCGATTTTAGATACACTTTTTTTGGAACACATGCCTGCTATTCCAACTTCTTTACTTCTAAAGAACCCCAAACATGCAGTGAGTTTTGTTTGTTTTGTGTGGATTTTTCTTAAAGAGGCACTTAGGAGTGATGGAAATTGTTGTAATTAGTATGTACGAATCTGAATCAGGGCTTTGGGGTGAAGGGTGAGCTTAGGTAATCAAAATCCTAGTGTGATCAACAAATTAGGCCTCTTGGGGACAGTGATACATTGGTCCATGGTTGTTCTTCCATCCACTGTCAAAAAGGTGAGACTTTGGGGTCTTGTAGAGGCATATCATAGTTGCCTAAATTTAGTAGTTTGAGCCTGGAAATGATGGAGAATATGTTTGTTACCATGGCAGATGGGAATTTTTCTAGCATGATGAAGTTGGTAGAGGAAGAAAAAAAGGGATGGAAGTTGAACTTGTTCAACTACAAGCCTTGTCAACAGAATCATCAGCACAAGTTGCTCACAACCAATCAATGCAAACTCTTGATGCACCCTTGTTTGATTATTCAAAGAATCCAAAAGAAAAGGAGAGTGTGCAAGAGGAGACTATGAAGAATGTTCCTAGAGATGAGGAAGTGAACTAACACTTCTCTTCTCCCCAAATCAATCAAGGTGATGAACAATTTACTAAAGATAGGCTAGCAGTTAATTTTTATGATGAGAACTATGTTCCCAATGATGTCAAAGTATTAGCTTCTAGCTAGTTCATGGATGATGATACCTTTGTTACTACAAATGACTTTAGAGACTTCATCATCAAAGTGAAGAAAAATGAACTTAATGAAAAATTGGATAATGAAAAGGAGTTGACCCATCTACGTATGAAGAGGTCACTCAACAAGTTATCTAATAAATAGATTTTCATGCTTATAGAATCACTTTGGAAGAAGGGAGGAGATTAGTTAAAGAAAGTGGTATTCTTGTGTTTCTGATAGGGAGGGGGTTGGAGGAATCAATCACAGATTCCTGCTCTAGGTCTTGCTTGCAAGACCTCCTTGGTGTTTTGGCTTTCCACCTTAACCTATAGGACCCTTCTCAAATTTAGGTACCCCTGGTTCGTTTGGCCAACCCCACTTCTATCACAATTCCATCTACCAAGCTAACCTTGGTGAAATGCTCCAACTCTTCCTTAGCCCTTAATCAATCCTAAAGGCTAACTTATCCTCAAATCTCCATTAGTTCTTGTAGGGGTGTGGGAATGTCTTTAATGGCTTCAAACCAACCTCCTAGGGTACTTAAGCTTCAATGGATTGATATAGCATCAAGACCTATGTAGGATGTAGAGTGGTGTTTCTAAAAGCTTTGCATGTCATTAGATAGTCGTTTTATTCATTTTCAAGCATTGTTTGTAAATAAGTTGGATTCCACACTGTTGCAGGTCTGAACCAGGCAGTCTTGAGCAAATGGAGGTTTAGATCACTTTCCTGCCATACAAATTGTATGGCCCTTTGAGAATAGTGACTAGACTCCATGTGTGTAAATATGGTAGGATTTAGGGTTTGTGTGAACACAGGAGCTATTGGCAAAGTCTTGCCCTAGGCGAGCTAGGAAGAGTCCGGCTAGGGAATACAAGAAGTGTAGAGCACATAACTTGCAGGGGTGACCAGTTCTTGATCAATTACTTTTTTGAGGAGGTAGGAAAGTGTCTTACCTAGTTGCCACATGAAGGAGAAAGCTCCATCAGTTCAATTGATGTGAGAACAAGTTGACATTTTGAAAACAGCTAGAAAATGGCTTAAAACCCTAGGAAATGACCATTTTCAAGTTGAAGCATTGTACGGATAGTTAAATCTTAGGACCTCAAAAATATTTGAGAGGTGTTCATATGGGACAAGGACCTCAAAGAAATATTGAGATGGTCTTTTGAAATGTTTGAGTAATAACCAATTTTTTTGGTGATGGAGACATAATTGGGGGTCATGGACTAGTAGCCTTCTTAACCCAAGATGAGGGTTTGGTGAAAGCGATGAAAAGGTGGAGTTTTGGTGAACCTTCAAGAACCCTACGAGGTTGGTTTGAAGCCATTGAAGACATCTCTACACCCCTGCAAGAACTAGTGGAGTGTTGAGGATAGATTAGCCTTTAGGGTAGATTAAGGGCTAAGGAAGAGTTGAAGCATTGCACCAAGGTTAACTTGGTAGATGGAATTGTGATAGAAGTGGGGTTGGCCAAATAGACCAGGGGTACCTAAACTTGAGAAGGGTCCTATAGGTTAAGGTGGTGAAACAAAACACCAAGGAGGTCTTGCAAGCAAGACCTAGAGTACGAATCTATGATTGATTCCTCCAACCCCGTCCCTATCACTCTTCTTCTTCATCATTGTCTTCTTGTTCTCCTTGTTCTCCTTGCCTATTTCTCTCAAGGCTATTTATCCTAGCCTGCATAGCTTCTCTCTCCCTTCTCAACAATTTTGGCTTGTACCTGATCTTAGCCAAATTAGGGTGTTAGTATGCTTGATTTGGACCTTAGAAGGTCTTGTTTGTGTGTGATGGGTTAGTCATTAGGACTAAAATCATCTAGGGGTAATCATTGTGATTAAATGTTGCTTTATTTAGCTTTACACAGCTTGTGTTAGAAGGTAAGGAATTTAATGTGTGCTAATCACATCTAAGTTGTTAGAAGATTCCAAGAGGTAGTTGAGGAAGTTGATGGTTTGGAATCAAGGAGGTTGAGATCCTAAGATGTAGGATGATGGAAAGAGTTGCAAAAGTTGTTGTAAAATTGCATGACAACATGGTGTTAGGTTGCATGCAGTTTAGTTGTCAATGGATTCCCTAGAAATCAGGAATGTGGGAATGATCAACTTCCCTTGAAATAGGGAAAAGGCATCTAAGTAGGTGTGGTGACTCGTAGATAGGAGTTAGAAGCATTGTAAACAAGTTTTGGCTTTGTGTGAATAAGAAGTTTCTGCAGATTTCTGTGTTTTCCCGTGTGTTTTGAAAAACAGAGATAACAAGGCACTGTATATACTGATCTAGCATTGTTATTGAGTTCATAGAATAGTCTAGAGCACCTTTCATCTTACATTCAGGTTACTTAGAGTAGATTTGTTGATTTGAATTCATAAATTAGGTTGAAGAGGGTTTTTACTTCTGTTTTGAGCAGTTAGAATTAGAATGGCTCCCCTACTGTACGAATGAGATTGGGGTCTGAAACCCTATGAAAGATTTAAAGGTCCAAAAAGGGTGTCTGGAAATCAAGTTTAGTTGCTAGGTTGTTTGGAAGGTTTGGGCAAGAAAAGCCAAAAACTCATTGGTAAGGGCTAGTAGGGAATAGGCCACTTCAAGACAAAATCTTGAGATCGGGTAGATTGAGGATTAAAGACCCTTCAAGATGCATTCAAGTGAATGTGAAATGCAAGAAAACAATGTCTTTAACACCCCTACAAGCAGTTCAAGATTGATGGAGAAATTGGCACTTAGATCCTTCTAGGTGTTGGAAGAAGATAGCAGATTCAAGAGGTGTTTGTCCTCCAAGGTTAAGCACAAGGATTGAAACTCTTGGAATAGAGTTGTAGCAGAGCTTACTTGATGAACTAAGTCAAAATAGAGCCTAAAAGTTGACAGGTTCTTGGTGGAAGGCAGAGTGAATTCTTCTAGTTGGATAGTGCAAGCAAATCTTGGAGCATCATACACCATAGATTGTGAAAGATTTGATGATTTGGGCATATGTTTCCAATATATTGCAATGGTGTCTTGAATACAAAGTATTCAGAGTGTGTCTATACTGGTATATTGGAATATTACAATCAAAACATGATGAAATTAGTATCTTAAAGGTCTGGTGACAGTGTTAAACTAATGTTGATTGTTGTTGTTACAAATGGTGTTTAAGTGAAGATAGGATGATGGATGTGTTGATTTGAGCAAAGATATCTTAAATGGTTGGGATGATGCCTTGAAGGGGTAAGTTGAGTTGATGAGTGATTGTTGTATTGCATCACAAACAAACCGATCAACATGGAATAAAAACAACAAAATGAAAGCAAGCCATAATAGAATGATATAAAATGTACAAAGATTTCACATACCTAAAAAGAAAAGTTTCAAATCAAGGAGTTCTACCCAATTATGCAGCCTTTGCTTCTTCCTTCCTCAAAACTCCTCAAAAATTTGACTTCTTCAAAAGCTTGTTCCCCTCCAAATTTCAATTTTATATCAATTATCACTATAATTCAAATTTCAATTGATATTATAAGCCTCTCAACATGAAAACTCTGTTATTTCATGCAAAGGTGATGGAAGGAACATTCAAAAGGTGGTGGAATCTCAAAATCATGCATGCACACTTCACTCAATCACCAAAAAGCTATTTTTTGTCAGAGCACGCGCAGAACCAAGAGAATTTATAGAATGTGGGCCGACATCATGGGTATATTGTGACTTTTAACCATTTTTAGTGCAATAAATAAATGTGCTTGCGTTATTTAATCCTAAACGGACATATCTATACTGGTTAATAACGCTCGCGTTATTGTAAATTTGGTTTTTTAAAGCTTTAGATGGTACATTTATAGGGGAGAGGATTAAGGGTACTAGGGAGAGAGCTAGGGTAGAGGATTAAGGGTACTAGGGAGAGAGCTAGAGGGATTGAGTGAGAGAGAGAGAGAGATACTTCAGAGAGAGAGGAAGGGAGTGAGAGAGATACCCTCTCCAACCCTCTCCCATCGTCTCCCACACTCTCTCCCACCTTATCCTACACTCTCCCACCCTCTCCCATCCTCTCCCGCTCTCTCCCACCTTATCCTACACTTTGCAACCCTAGGGAGAG
>VDFB02138468.1:310207-322651 GCA_007258455.2 Sequoia sempervirens
CCGGTACTTAAGCTTTGGTGTTTGCCTTGGAATACCAAGCCAAAGGCTTGGAGGGCATTTCCAAAGACCAGAGACGTGTTTTTTTCCAAATTCAACAAATTTTCACATAATCGGGTTCGTGCTCACCATCAAGATTGCATCTGGTTCAATATCAAGAAAATCGAAGACATGGGTAATGTTGGGTTCTTTATTAGCTTTCCAATGATGTAATTTTCTCACTTTCTAGCAATGTTAAGCCTTTTCATCCATAATTTATTTTGTTTTGTATGTCGTTTTCTTCAAAGCGGTGTTTGTTATTTTTTCACTATAAATTAATAGTTCATCAAAATTTTGAAATAAATTACATTTTTAGAAACTAGACTCCATTCTACAATTTAAAAAAATAAAATTTTAAAAATCTAGTTTCAAAAAATTTAGGGGGAGCACGGCCAAAATTCTGCTTTTTAGGAAGTTCCCACTTAGAAAATTAATAAAAAATCAAATATTCATTAAAAAATTATCAGAAAATATCTAGTCCTTACTACATACTATTATCTAACTTTTGACTAGAGCGATTTTAAAAATACTACAAAAAAGTCCACCGTGCTCGGGTCACACAAGAGTTGCTATGTTATGTTTTTCTGACAGAAACAACAGCAATTTGTGTGTGTCCCTCTTTTGAACCCCTTAATCTCAACCATTTTCAAAATAAATTAGTAGTTTAGAAAGTAGACTCGGAGCACTGCAGTCCTTGTTTTTGTTCCATCAAAAATTTTTGAGTGTAGCTATCCTCAATTTCACGTCCAAGGTCAATATTTCCTGATTTCAGAAAAAAAGTGGCCACTTAAGCCCCTTTTTTGGGAACCATCTTGGTGCACTTACCCTTGAGTTTCAGTTTCTAGTGAGATGGTATGTGAAAGTTGTGTCCACTGGTATGTGTGTTCTATCGATAGAGTTGATCTTCTATGAATTGGGAGAAATGTTTCTACTCTATAGTCCTTCGCTAGTTTGTTCTAGATCTTGCAGATATGGGATATGTCTTGTGAAGGTATTTTCTATGCTCTAGCAAAGAATTTTGAAGTTTGGTGAACTAGAAGTGATGTTTCAATGGTTCAGTGATTTTATACAGTCTAGATGGACTGGTGAAAGGTGTTCAGTGTATGAAGTATATTGTTTTGTTGCAGATGTATTTGAAGAAGTTTGAGATGAAGTCTTGTGAATATTGAAGTGTGTTGAGGTGTTTGTGTGTCATTTATGTGTTGGGAAGTGTGTGCATCATTGTTCATTTATGTTTTTGTTAGGTTTGGCCAACCTGGTGTTTACACTTCATTTGAAGAATAAAAATTAATTAAGTGTGTGATTGATTCAAGAATATTATTTTTGGTCTTGTTTAAACATTTTTATTGGTCCACTCTTATTTCTTTCCACTTCATAAATTTTGAGTTGCTGACCTAATTTGAATTTATGAAATGGGTTATTTGTGGCCAACCTTGACAATTGCTTCCAAGGTTGAGAATGGTATAAAATCAAAACAAATTGTGAAGAGTTGTATGATAGTGTGATGAAAAGTGATGAAAGTGAGCCATAAATCATAAGAGAAAAAGTGTGTGTGAGTTGTGATAGCATTTTTTTTAGTGTGTTGAAGGCAGTGAGCTGAAGGTTTCTCAAATCCTGCGAATGTGCTTTAATTGTTGTGGTGGATCTTTTGTTCTCTTTTGTATCTATAGGCAGTGAGCCTTTGTATTTGGACAATGAGTCCTCTTCTAGGCAATGAGCCCTTGGAAGTGAGCATGTGTATTCAATTTTATAATATTTATATTGTGAGTTAACCCTCACAGTGGTTTTCCCCTCATTGGGTTTTCCACATAGAAATCTGGTGTTCATTGTGTTGATTTACTTTCTGTTATTTATGTTTCATGCTCATATTTAATAACAAAATAGTGTGGTTGAAGAATTGATAAGTAATAAAGTTTTAAGGTTTAACTTGTGTGACAACTAATTCACCCCCCCCCTCTTAGTTTTCTTACACCTGTTTAACAAAAAAGGTGTCGTGGGATCACTCATTGTGCCATTTCATTAGGAGGTTAGAGCTCAATTTTCAAGAATATCTAACATGTGAATGCACAAATGAATTGAAAGTGAACCTCCATCACCTATTTAAGCCTAAACATTAAGGTTTTTTCCCTAATTTAATCTTGTAAATAGGTTTTTTCATCGATTTCACCAATCTTGCCAAATTGAAGCTTGTTTTGTATCGTTTTTATATTTTTGGCATGTTTTTTGCATCCTAGAGCCTTTTCAAACCCCACCTTTGTCAAGAAATCAACCCAAAATTCAAAATTTCCATATGATTTCTCGAGGGGGTAGGGAACTAGTTTATTCCTTCCATTGGGGCAATAGTGGGGCATCCAAAAAAATTATAAAATTTTTATTTTTTGATCTGAGCAACAATTTTAATATGAAAAATCAACAATCTTTTAACCAACGTAATAGGTACCTCACTTCAAAGAGGGGAAAAATTTAGACACTTACAAATGTCCTGAATGATATCATGCATTTAAATCAGGTATACTAACATCATTTCATCTTGAAACCCATCCTTTTTTCACTTAATTGATTAAATTAGCCTAGCTATTTAACTAATTATGTCATTTTCATCTATTGACCTAATTAATCTAATCAAGTTAATTCACCCCATTTCATGCTAATAGTTCATCTTATTAAATTAAATACATCAAATTGTTTAATTTAAATAAGTCCTCTTATTTAATTAAATAACCCTAAGTTATTTAATTAAATATCATTTCACTTTCCCCCATTTCATTAAATCATTTATTTAATGAATATCATTAAATTCCCTTAATTGAAATAATTTTAAAAAAAAATAATTATCAATTACCTAATTAAATCTAATCCCCCCGCTTGCAAGGGAATATTCCTCATTTTACACATTCCTCTGAAAGGAATATTCCCATGGAATATTCCTTCCCCTTTTTCACATTAAAACCTTGTTTTAATTTTCTAAATAATCTATTTCTCTCACCTATGAGAATATTCCAAAGAATATTCTCTCTCCTCACTCATTTCAAAAGAGGAATATTCCTTTTTTGCAATAATCTTACAAGACTTCTTGTGCAAGTTAAAAGTGTGTTTGTTTGAAAGAATATGAACCCTTGATTCCTTCCTTGATCCATGTGATCATTGATTCTCATCCATTGATGATAATCCATGTTCCATGTTTAATTCTTCCTTCCCTTTTGGCCATTGATTAACCTTTTTAATCTCAACCCTTCATTTCTCATTTGCTCTCCTATAAATAGTTCACTATTTGCGGACAAAATGGATCCATCTTTTTTATAGAAAACTCATTCTACTAAAATCACTCACACTCATACTCATATTTAGCACTTAGTATCATCTTAGCTTAAATTATTTGCATATTAGCTAAGCTTCCATTAATGGCTTCCATGATAACATAGATGCATACATTTAGCTCATTTGTTAATTAAGGTTTGAATATTTTAGCATAAAATCCATTTACATTAGCCTTGCATAGATCCATATTGATATTTCATCATAAATCATGTTAAAATAACTTGCATCATGTTTATTTAGCATTTAAATCATGCTTCATCACACATCTATCAATGGTTTTGTCAATTCTCTTCAATAGAATCGATTGAAATAGGCTAATTTATCCATGGTATTGGGAAAGGGTCACCATTACACATCAATGCTACACCACTCCCCTAATAGGATAAGTTTCAATGGATTAGAACAGGTGTTTTTGAAGCTTTCATAGTTTAACATGTTAAGTTTTAATGGATTCCTAGTTTAGTGTTTATTTGATTGATCTTATTGGGATTGACGTTTAGTGGTTAGAATATACTTTGTATCCTCATGGATCAATTGTAGCCATCCCATGCTAATCCATCAATCATAGTTACCTTGCATTGGAGATACTTAGAAGACTTTTATAGGTTACAAATCAGGGTTTCAAATCCATAAATCAATTGGGAAGCACAAAGCAAACCTTGAAGACCAGATTTAGACTTTGAAGCTTTAGAAAATCCTAACTAGATTGATATGCTATTTTTTGCATATGATTCCTAGTTTAGGTCATTTTCCTAGTTTTTGCACTTTTAGATACCCATTTTCTAGATTCTAGTTTCTGCATAGAAACCTAGATCTAGGACTAAATTTCCTAGATTGGTGTATGAGTCCCAACAAGCTTTAAAATAAAGATTCTCATCATTTCAGGCCTTCATCTAGTCATCTTCAAATTTCTAGGTGCACACATTCCATCTCTCAGCTTGTTATTTTGTTATACATGCATTTTTATGTCATCTAGTTAAAGATTGCATCATATTAGGGTTAAACATTGCATCTTACATTACATTTGTCTTTTCAAGCCCTAGCTTGATGGTGAACCCCTCATTAGTTTACAATTAGACCCTAGGAAATCCCTATTGCAAGATCTCTTTCTCCTTTGCACACTTGAGGTTGAGATCTCCAAGGTTTTCCTTTAATGAGATAATTGGAAAGTGGGCTTGTTTTATGTCCTAAACCATATGAAAGAAAATCATGGCATTTTCTATTATTTCAAATCATATCATCAAAAACATTTTGATGGGAAATTTGATTGAGACATAGAGGAGGGGGTGAAATTTGCCAAGGTACCATTCAACACTTTGCATTCAAAATTACAACTAAGAACTTTAGCTATCAAGATAAGGAGATAGGGAGACAAGGGTTCCCCTTGATGGATTCCACCCAAAGATGAGAAAAGAACCTATGGGGTACCATTGATAATCAAAAAGAACCTAGGGGAGGTGACACAACCTTGAATGAGGTTCAAGAATTTACAAGAGAACTTGAACCTACAAAGAACTTCAAACAAAAAATTCTAGGACACTTTGTCATAGGCTTTGGAAATATCTAGCTTAAGAGCCATACTTTCTTTTCTTCTTTTTCCCATGGAGTGAAGGGTTTCTTGCACCAACATAATAGCATCAATGATTTTCCATCCTAGAACAAAGCCTATTTGAGTAGGATGGATCAGTTTGTTAAAACAAGGTTTAATGCGATTGACCAATAGCTTAGAAATTTTTTATAGAATGTGTTACAGAGGCTGATAGGATGAAAATCAGATAGTTTGTTGGCCCCTGAATACTTGGGGGTGAGAATAATGGAAGCGTTATTGAATTCTTTGAGAATATTACTAGTAGAAAGGAAGTCAACAACAATAATAGTGACATCCTTACCAATGATATCCCAAGACTTCTGAAAGAAGAAAGGTGAGAAGTTGTCAGGCCTAGGGAACTTTAAAGGGCCAAGGGAAAACACAACCTCCCAAATCTCATCATCCAAAGCTTGGATTTCCATAGATAAAACCTCTTGTTGGGATACCAAAAGGGGAATAACATCTAGGATGTCACCCACCAAATAATTCGTCGAGAGTGGGTTGAGAAGGCTATGGAAGAAAGAAACATTGACACAAGCCAAATTATCCTCAGAAGTCAACATGAAACCATCATCAAGGACTAGCTCAAAAATAGTGTTCCACTTCCTATGTCTTGAAGCCATCATGTAAAAGAACCTAGAGTTTTTATCCCCCTCTCAAAGCCATTGATTCCTAGACCTCTGTTTCTAGTAAACTTCTTCCTCTTCAATAATACTATGAGGCTCACTTAGCAAAGCATTTTCTTTAACAACTAGATTAGCCAAAGTGCTAGATTCCATTTCTTTTTGAAATTTTCTAAGCTAATCTTTAAAATACTTTTTTCTCAAAGATGTTACTAAAATGGATCCTACTCCATTCCTTCAGATTGAGTTTGAGATTTTTGAGTTTGAAAGCCAAATTGAACATAGAAAAATAGCAACCTCGATAATTCCACCACATGATTTGAAGTTCCTTGAACTGAGAGTGGTATTTCAATATCAACTCAAACTGAAAAGGCCTATTGGCATTAGAGGAAGGGATATTCTAGTGAAAAGGTAGCGAGGTATGGTCATAACCAATCCTTAGAAGAGAAGAAAAGGAAAGGGAGGGAATATCCCAGTTGGTGGTCACTGGGTAGGAATCAAGCCTAACCTTAATAAGATTGTCACCACACTTTTATTGGACCAAGTAAAAGAACTACCCATGAGGTCTAGATCAGTCAAACCACCATCATACAAGAAAGAATTAAGGTGCAATATGTTATCTAATAGATCCATAATACCCCCTAATTATCATAAGGGAAAATGGCAGTATTGAAGTTGCCCATCACCATCCAATTATTATGCAAGAAAGTATTCCTACATCCAAATAGATTGATCTAGGTATTCCTCCTTTGAACTGCATCATTGGGCACATAGTCATTGGATAACACCCAGTTAATGAGGTTGAAGCATTGATAAAATATAACATTAAGAATATTTTATCCTTGGAGATTAGGGAACCATTGAGAAATGGTTTCTACATCATGACCATCCTACTAGAGGCCCCAATCGCATCCACTACCAAATACAGAGAATTTGACTAGATAAACTTGTGAGATTTGTTAAAATTAGAACAATCATTTTAGTTTCTTGTAAAAGGAGAATGTCAGGCTTGAACTCTTTAATGAAATATCTAACAATATACTTCTTATGAAGGTTGTTGAGTCCTCATATATTCCAAGAGAGGACCAACATTTCTTGTTGCATCTGGAGCCAATCTTCCCCAAAGTAGAGTGATTTCCATTCACAATATCTCTCACCATGTTCCTCTACCTAGTGACTTTACCAGGCTTCCTTCCAACCTTAGCAATGATCCCCACATCAACTAAATTTCAAGGGCTAGTTAGCTTAGAAGGACTAAGTAGACCAAACTAACATGTTACCACAGGTGAGGAGGAACAACACAAGGGATAACTAGAGATATCACCTCATCAGGGATCTCATCAAAAGTAATCACTGACTTTGATACAAGGTCACCACTTGATAAGGGAGTTAAGTTTAAAGTAGAAGGCACCTCCAAACTACATCCAACAAAGGGGAATCTAGGGGGAAACTCTAGTCTACTGAAAGAGACTGAGGGAAGAACAGGGACACTAAAAACTAGGAAAAGAGATCAATTTCAACATGGACAAGAACTGGGGAAGGGGGTGGCTAGCAAACTAAGGAGATCAATATTGCAAGACGAGGGGATGGGTAGCATGGGGGACAATAGAGGAGCCTATGAGGACAACATAGGTATTGGTTTGGAGAAACCAACATCAAGGCTAGGAGAAGAGGAGGCCACAAACTTGGCTTTACCAAAAGGGGACTTAAGAAAAACTTTGGGCCAAGCATTGCATAGATGACCAACAATAGAACAATTTTAACAAAATAGAGTAGAGTTTTCATATTCAATGTCATTAGACCACTTATCAAGCTTGGATTCTAGAATAACTAAGGTTGGGAGCACCATATTTGGTTCAATGTTGATGTAGAGCCAAGAAGACACCATCTTGGTATGTTCCTTCATGATATAATCTAGAGAAAGGAAGTTGCCAAAGGAGTTGGCCACTCCCGCAATAATTTCTTCATCCCAAAACTCTAGAGGAAGACTAGGAAATTGAACCCAAGTTGGGAGTGTAGTTGCCAAATGGGTAGCAGGATCAAAGCTTGGTCTCCACTTTTACAAAGCAAGACTCTATTTACCAAAGAACCAAGGGCCTCCAATGAGGGTAGACATGTAGTCCTCATGAAGGGAGAAGTTGAAGAAAAATAAACCTTTCAAAAGAGCTAAAGTGATGAAGGAACCTTTGACAGCCCACCAGGAAGAAGCCCACCTATGAATAGACTCAATATGAGGCCCCTTCCCATAAACCTACTAATAGGACAATTTTCAATTTCGGCTAATGAAAAATCCAAAGAGGTTTCCTTGATTTTTATAGTGCTACCCTCCTCTGAATATAGAATTTGGACCCTATCCCTGATAACACTAGACTTTTTGGGAAAATGTTCTTTCAAGTTAAGCATAGGGGGTACCTTTTCTTGGATAGAGGGGACAAGAGGAGACCCAAAAGGCTCGTGAGTGCCATTGCAAGAACCACCTTTCCTAAAAAAAGTGACAAAATCAACTCACACCAAAGGATGGGAACCAAGACATTTTTTCCTAGCTCCATCAGCCTGTGCACCGCTCATTTCAAAAATTATTCTATTAAAATGTAAATTTCCCTAAGGTTGGATAGTTTTCCAAGTTCTAGTGGTTTCAATACCACAAAACCTAACATTAATGCAATCTAAGTATCCATGGAGCTAAATCAAGAGCACGCAATTTGCGAATGGAGAGCAAGGATAGAGCACACCAGCAAATGGCAGGGGCGAAATGGTGAACAAAGGCTGGAGATGAGTAGAGGGCATGTACCACAGTGGGTGCGTACAAATGGCACATGGGTAGACAAATGCCATCCCACTTACCAGATTCATGCAAGAGGAAGGACTGGTGTGAAGGGCTGGAATGATGGCAACAACTCTTGGCAGGGGAGCAAGCCATCTTGACCACCATGGATTCATCCAAGAGGCCATCAAATAGATCGGAGGAACACCCATAAGACCAGAGGATCGAGAATGCAGAATGTTGAAAAATGGAGCCCGAACGATAGGCGCAATGGCAATCCTTGGTCCACCAAGTTGAAAAATTGGCCAATGTCGGAGTGTCTACGCAACAATAGGAACTTGGACAATACCGATAGGGCTAGGGAACGAAAGACGCAGGAAGGGGGGAGACAAATGTGGGACTGAGAGGATGGCAAGAATGATCACAGAAGTCTAAAGCCCCTCGGTAGACCTGATAACCCTATTCCTCCACAACAAATTCCTATAGATCCCTAGAGGATTAAATTCGAAGCAGAAAAATTAAAACAATTAGGGATCTTCATCAAATGGGGGGCCGGAACCGGTGGAGCAGGGGAAGTCAAAAACTAGTGTTTTGAGAAATGGGGCAATAGTGTTGAAATTGGTGCTTTGGCTAATGAGTACTTCCTAATCATTTTTCAAACAACAGAGGAGAAATGGAAAGCCCTCAATAGTGAACAGTATTACCTGAAGAGCATTGGATTTCATCTGATTGATTGGTACCCTAATTTCAATCCATGGAGGCACACCATCTAGGAAGGTCCGATCTAGATCAGAATTTATGAAATGCCTTCTGAATTTTGGGAACTAGGGCTGCTAAAATTAATGGGGAGCCATCTAGGAATGGTGAGATCAATAGATGAAGTCCTAATTGACATAAGCAAGGATGCATACATCATAATGTGCTTGGGAGTGAATCTACAACATAGTCTACGTTTAGAAATAGAAATTCCCACTGCTGCAGGACCGTGTCGACTGAAAGTTGAAAGAGAAGATCATCTATCCCTATGTCCTATGTGCAAATCCATAAGGTACGGGCATTTGGAGTTCAATGGTATGGTTAAAGTGGACAAGGCCAATAAATATTCTCAAAAGATTTTCAGGTCAGGGGTAGAAGTAGTACCCATTAATCCAGAAACCATGCATTAAACAACAGATGTATGATCCTATTGCAGAACTCTGGTCTCCCAGTGGGTGGACAGAGAGGGGATATGATCCAGGCTATAGCCTCTCTCTGAAAATAAAGGAAATGAGCAGTGGAGAGACTGAGCCAATAGTAGAAGGGGTATGGGAGGTTGCCATGGACCCAATGGAAAAAGCCATATCAGATGAAGAAGCAAATGGAACAATGCAGGAGAAGTACAAATCACAAGAAGTTGGAGTAGTTATTTTGGAAGCAGCCGTAATAGAAGAAATGCAAGGGGCAATGGATGATCAGGATGCTAGGCAAGACAAAGACCCGAACTCCCTCTAGGCAAAGACAATAGATTTGAATCAAAGAGTAGAGGATTGCAATAGGGCTGAAATCTATGGGATGTCCACCAGTGAGGAAGATCACAATCCAGCTAAGACCTTTGAGGACCTAGAAGATAGTGATTCTGACCCAGAGGAGGAGGAAGGCCCTGGTCATGAGCAAGAAGGCCTTTTTGAGGAAATAACCTTAGAGCAAACCCAATCAAAATTGAAACATCTGAATACCATGACCAAAAGGAAGAGGGGTCCTAAATATAACAAAGCCAAACTGGAAATGGCTGCCAGCACTAAAGGCCAAAGGAAACTAAGAAGTGGGAGTGAGATAGCCCCTCCTGTGGAGCCATGAAGGTTATCACATGGAATGTTAGGGGCCTAAACACCACTAGCAAATGGCGCATGGTCAGGCACCAATTAGATCAAAGTAAGGCAGACATAATTATGCTACAGGAAACCAAATGGGAAGGTCAGGAGATAGGAAATAAAATGAGAAATTGGAAGCAATGGGAAGGAGTCTTTATGGAGTTAGTTGGGGCTTCTGGAGGTTTAAGAGTGCTTTGGAATCCCCTCTTCATTCAGTGTACGACTCTAATGGAAAAGCAAAACTGGTTGGTAGTCATATGTAGGATTCTAAGTCAAAACAAGTTTATAATAGTTGCGAATGTTTATGGACCAACAACTACTAATGCGAAAAGGGAGTTTTGGTTAGAGATCGGGGCATGGATACAACTACAGGCTAGTACACAATTTGTTATTGGTGGAGACTTCAACACAACTTTGGATAATACTAAAAAGTTGGGTGGTATTCAATCTCTGTCAAAGGTACAATCAGATTTCCAATCGTTTATGGAGGTCAGGAGGTTAAGAGAGGTGCAAACGAAGAATGGGAAATATACATGGACGAATAGGAGGAAAGGATTTACTCACATTGCAAAAAAATTAGATAGATTCTTATTAGCTAGAGATTGGGGACCTTCGACAGACACATTTGAAGCTAGCATTCTTCCTTTCACCAGCTCTAATCACTTCCCAGTCTAGTTGTACTTAAAGCCAGAGGTCCCTAAGGGTGGCATCCCTTTTAAATTTGAGCACATGTGGCTTAGGGATCCATCCCTGCATGAGCTAATGAAGAATTGGTGGAACGAAGTGCAGGGGGCAATCACACTTGTATGTTTTCTCTCAGACAAAAATTGGCACACATCAAGAATAAATTGAAGGATTGGAATAGGGAGCGGTTTGGTAACATTTTCTTAAGTAAAGCACATGTTGAAGGTGAGCTATCCAAGTTGAATGAAAAACTCATAGAGAAAGGAATGGAGGGGGCAAACTTTGACTTGGAACTACAACTTAAGGCAGAGCTAAAAGAGATTTTGGCTAGGGAGGAGATCTTTTGGAGACAGAAGTCAAGGGAAGTGTGGCTAAAGGAAGGCGACGAGAATACCAAATTCTTCCATAGGACTGTGAACACTAACAAGACTCGGAGAAGCATACTGGAGGTAGTGAAGGAGGATGGGTCGACCACGCAAAGCACAAAAGAAGTGAATCAAGCTACAGTCGACTACCTTCAGACAATTCTCAATAGAGCAGTCAGGGACAATAGAAGGGTGAGGGAGCTCTTTCTGGACTGAATCTCGGCCTTGGTCAATGATGCAAACAACTTAATGCTATATGAGCCAATCAGTCTAGAAGAAGTGAAACGGGCCACATTCTAGTTGGGGGCTGACAAGGCCCCTGGACCAGATGGTTTCTCAACCAGATTCTTTCAAGCCTTCTGGGATATCATTGGGTCAGATGTACATTTGGCAGTTGAGGAGTCAAGGAAAAAATCAACGATGTTGGGGGCTTTTAATCACACTTTCATCACACTCATCCAAAAGAAGAAAGACCAAAAGTTCTTCAAAGACTACAATCCAATTTCCCTATGCAACACCATCTACAAAATCACAACTAAGATAATTACCAACAGGCTTAAGAAAATCCTAAAGAAAATCATTTCAGAAGAGCAAAGCAATTTTTCTCCTGGCAGATCTATCTTTGAAGGCATCATTGTTGCACATGAAACTATTCATACAGCTAGAAAAGCAGGGGCTCCTAGCATGATCATCAAGCTCGACATCCTTAAGGCATACGATTTGGTGGACTATCTGTAATCAAAGGAAAATCAGATTTGTTAGATGGTTAGCACAAATAACATTAAAATCCAATGATATAACGAAGTACAATGGAAATAAAATGAAAATACAAGAAACGATATTACCAAGAATCTCCATCTCCCATGCTTGATCTTTGTTACACCTTCTTGCTTGCTGGATAATGTTGCCCTCAGATTTGTACTTTGAGCAATCTAAAATGCCTAAGCCCTACAACAAGATTCGAAGGATTTGATATTGCCTAAATGTCTATGCCTATGAATCAATGCCAATATTAATCAAATGCCTATGACAATGAATAAGTAAGAGTAAATAAATGCCTATAGTAATTACGTAAAATGTCAAGATATGAAAAATGAGAAGGAAAGGGCATTTTATAGAAAAGGCCATTTCAAACGGACGGACGAGATAAATTAGTGATGAGACCCTAAAATGAACGATCTAGATTACACCCAAGAATCCCTAATTAGGGTTAAGG
>VDFB02138470.1:0-12933 GCA_007258455.2 Sequoia sempervirens
TTTGTTATTATATGGGAATTTTATGCATTGGTGATATATGGATGTTATGGTCTACATGGCATGGATCCATGGGCAACCAAGAATAATTTTATAGGATAAGTCAAGATACAAGACTTGACATGTTGTTTCTGCAATTTTTGGCCCAACTTGTATGGGTAGTTTGATTGTTCCTTCAAAATATCGTTCATTGTCATCATATGCATAGATTGTGATGTCATTTTTCTCTTTCAATCAGATCCTTAGAATAGTCACTTGTGTTTTATCAAATAGAGGCTACAAATATTTAAGCCTGCACCTCAATCTATCAAAACCCTTTTTACTTTTTTTTTTATGGATGTAGACCTCAAGATGTAGTGCACGATTATAGAATGATTGAGATGGGAGGTCATTTTTTGTGAATATGATTTGATGGGTGGATGCAATATGTCTGACCATAGATTGGAATTTCTTGATATTAATAAATGTGGGTACAAATGATGATGAAAGAGCTTTATCCAAGATGTCTTTATGTTTTGGATAAATTCTCAAGAGTTCCAAGATGGAAATCTATGCAGGTGTTTTCTTAAGTTAGTCCAATAGATTGTAATTACTAGGATTTGATTTTGATGGAACTCTTGGTTGCAAAGGGGTTCCTTGGATAGTAACATTCCCTCTTCATGTGGTGACTCCACACTCAATATTAGGTCCTTGTATAGTGAATATAGAGATGTGATGATCACATGTTCTTACAATATTGGCATAGGTGTGATTGACTTGGTTATAAACCTTTTCTTTTCCAAAATCACCACCTTTATCATCATCGAGCATCAGGTCTTTGTATATGCCTAATTCATTACTTCCAGTGTGTTGATTGATATTTACCTCACCTTGATCTATGAGGTCTTGGATGAAATTTTTAAGTTTAATGTAGTTAGATGTCTTGTGCCCTTTTATTCAGTGATACTCATAATGATCTTCATCTTTATACCACGTGGGTTTGATTTGTGGTTTGTCTTAATGTCTGAAGTCTGAGAGTGTGATTAATTTTATTCGAATCAACTTATGTAAGACCATTTTGATTGGTACCCCAAGGGTGTGTATTTACGTCTTGGTGGATAGTTATTCTTCCTTGGTGGTGGTCCATAAAAAAAAAGGTATAAGGCTCCCTAGGTTTGTTGTATCACTTTGGAACTGACTTAGAGATGCTCACCTTCTTTTTTTCCAACTTTGAAACCTTCACCTTGAGTTCAGAGAGCTCTGTAACCATAGAAGCACATTGAGAACAAGTATGGGCCTCACCAGGAAAGTCCATAAGCCAATCTTCTAATAAAAACTAGTAAAGTAAAATTGGCCTAATAAAAAAATTATAATATGATGATTAGATAATGAATCACTACCTTTTATTTATATGTATCATTCTATATTTTTAATACCCTAATCCTAATAAGGCTTTCTTGGATCATTATAAATAACTCAAGGACTAATATATGAATCAAATAAGTATTTTGTGAGACATATTTCCTTACCATATATCCAAATATATTTAATGAATCAAGGGAATAGTAGGCCTCGCCTTTATACAAGTTTTATCCTTAATACAACTTAATTATGGATTATTTTGCATGAAAACCTGATCTTCCCATATACCATAGTTGAAAAGTAAATTATTCCACTTGATGAGCTACTTTATGATTATCCTAGTCTCCAATTTCCTTGTGGATGCCTGGAGAAATAAAAAATAAATGTAATAATAAAATTACATATTCAACATTATAATTTTTGGAAATATTATAATAAGGGCTACACACTTACAAAATAAAATTTCCAAATGACTTCATTTGATCACCCAAAAACTAAATGAAAAGTAGTTTTTTGTCTGCATTGTGGTAGGTGTGGAGGAGAATCCATTGAGGGTTTTATTTAAGACTAGGATGGTTCTACCCAAGGGGGTTTGATCTAACCCTCTTCAATTAATAAAATTTATATGGAACCTCTCAAGGCTTAAATCATTAAGTTTTCTAAAAAGTGTGATTTCAAGAAAAAACAAGATGGCACATAAATTGGACACACTATTGTGGCAACACCCAAGTGTTACACCACCATTATTTTAGTAGTATCTAAGATCTACCCATTAATACTATTTATTTAAAGTAAAAAAACATATATACCTCTATAATCACTTGTTGATTTCCTTAATTCACATATTTGATCAAGGATGATATAAAGAGTTACAATTTATCTAAACACCCAAATAAGAGAACATATATACAAAAATTACTAGTAAATATGGGACAACTATCACTTGTGATAAAATTTATGGTACCATATAGCTTATTCATATTCTCCATTATCTTTTTTTCACCATACTTTCCATATAAGGATGTGAAAATCCACAAAAAAAAAAGAGAAATATTTGGTGAGCTTATCCACAACTTCTATGATGAAATTATTTCCTTCATACTTGAGAAAGCATGTGGTGAAATCAATGGTGAAGGATTTAAAATAACAAGTTCCAATAATCTCACCTTTATTTCTTTAACATTTAAGCAATTCCTTTAAGCCCTTCCTAGAATAAATCATGCTCAATCCTTTGATGTCTTTAAAAATATTATGTGACAACTAATTGGAGGACTATGGAGATCATATAATGTCTTTAACTTCTTTTAGGGTTGAATCCTTATAGAAGTATAATATCTCTTTATACCATATAGTTATTCACCAATGAAACTAATTCAATCTATTGGTTTAATTCGATGATTACTTAATGATAATCTAGGTATAAATATGTCAGTGTCACTTTAACATTATAAATTCAACCCAATTTTATTGTAATATTAAAATATTATACAAAAATGTTGTATCTCTAGCATCCTTTCTAGATAGTGTATTAGTTACTATATTTTCCTTATATTTATTATAGATGATACCAAAGTCATATTCCAACATCTAATGACCTATTTCATTGCTCTCTATAGGGTATCTATTTTTCTAAGAAGTAATTCAAGCTATCATGATCTATATTAACTTTAGAGTGCTTTCTCATAAGATATGACTTCCATTTTTTAGTATGTGAAAAATAGTTAGAATTTACATCTCATAAATTGGATTGAGTTAGTTTTTACCCTTCAATTATTAAATTTAAATAGTAATGGGCTTTCATTTCTGTATGATAATTACTCCTATACACCATGCTAAAGAATCACAATCCATCATTAAATTCTTAGTGGAATTTGGAGTGGCTAGAACTATAATATTACAATTAGCCTCCTTTAGTCTCTCAAGTGGTGTTTTTATCACCTCACTCCATTGGAAAGAATAATTTTTAAAATTATTATGATGGGAACTACAATATGGCTATAATTATTTATAAATATTCTATAGTATCGATTTATTGAAAGTTTTAGGAGCTTACCACTCCATCATAGCTTTGATTATCTTAGAATTGATTTTTAATTTTTCAATAAATAAAATATGATCCATGTTAAGAAAGGTGTCTCAACCTTACATCATAATGTTAAGAACAAAAACTCATTTTTCATGGTTTTATACCTACCAATTTTATCCCTAAAAATGTCAATTTGGGCCTCAACTAGAGCAAGAAAGTTATGGTGAGTGGATCTATTGAAGATATTAAATTAAGAAAAAATGGTCTTAATTAGATTCCTAAATCAAATTTATAGCATATAAAATTTGGATATCTCACATCGTAAATGTAAGAGCATGTACAAGAGATTCATAAGAGGGGGTTGAACTTGTTAACCAACTTATGATGTGTCGATTAATAGACTATGAAATTTTTGAAATTTTTAATTTTCCACTCTATTGCCCAGTCTTAATGTAAATTAATAACCAACAATTTTCCACTCTATTGCTCAGTCTTAATGTAAATCAATAACCAACAATTGAGTAAACTATCCCTATGTGAAATATTTTCTCTCAAAATTTTATGAGGTACAACTCCCTTTTTTGATATATCAAATATTCTTTTCTGAATTTTAAAACTTAAAATGTGAGTATGCTTTTAACCAAAAAGAAAAAAGGCATAACATTAAAATTAAATACTCATTTATGGCTGCGGTGGTCTTGCTACTTGTAGCATCCTCTCTAATAGAGGGGATCTCATTCCTTAGAGGTGGATATGGAGTTGGTTTCCTATTACCATAGTGTTTTGAAGGAGTTGTTGCTGATGGAGTTGTCCATGGATGATTTGGGCTCTTTGGCTTCTTATGTTTTGCTACAGGCTAGGTGGTTTTCTAAGTTCCTCTCTATGTCCCAATAGGCTAAGTGATTAGGGGTTTGATGGTGTTCTACACCATTAATCTAGTTATCTTTCTTGGCTCTATGGTGTCTTCCATGAGCTGTTGGTTTGTTGATGCCTGGCAGATGTAGGCGGTTTCTTTGTATCTCTAAGGGTTTCTAGTCCCAATTAAAACCATGGTGTAAAAGGGGTTTTTGGCCTTGGCTTGTTTGTCTGGTGTAGCGTGTGTAGTCATGCTTATCTTTTAGAGGCTATTATGGTGTTGTTATTGGATTATGGTTTATTTTGATTGCTACTTGCTTATCTTTGTACTAGGTTTTGGGCCCCATCAAGACCCGCTTTTACCTCTAATCAAAAAATTAAAATTAAATACTCATAAATATTTATCATGGAACTTCATGCAATAAATTTTAATCATGAAAGATTATTAGCACACAAACTAATTGCATTTCATGAAATGTTAATTGATAAATCTATTAATTGAATACAATTATGAAACTAAAGTAGATTCAATAACTCAAAATGATTTTCACATTCACACATAAATGTAATAACCCAAATATATTTAATATAACACATAGATTATAATGGATATCATTCATTAATTAATCTAAATTTCACTCACAGATGCATAACTTTTAGTTTCAATAGTCTCCTATTTAGTTCTTCAAAAATTACTAAGAGAGTTCAATCGATTACATCATAACATATATAATCATAAATGTAATTGTTTCTTGAGATTAAATGAAAAGGGTAAATAAAAATTATCTTTAACTTTGAGACTTAACATTCATTACAAAATCTATTCAATAAAAACAAGAAAATTTATTGTTGGGGTGACAAGTTTATGATGTTTACTTCTTGTGATGATTGAGTAGCTGGCATGGAAGTTCTAGCTTTGTACACATGGAATGCCTTGAATATTGGAGGCATCTCACTATGCTATGGTATGATCAAATTCTTAGTCCTTAATTTTCATAGAGCCTTGTTATCTTGTGCTCAATATATTTTTATAGTGTGTGTTGTTTCTTGTCTGAGGAATTGGGATAGAGATAGATCAATACCACTCAATATTCTTATATTTTCCATGTTGAAAGTCTTCTTATCACAGAGGTTCTTCATCAATTCTTTAAAATTCCCCTTTAAAATTTCTACATCCTCATCATGAGGATCATTCTCTTTTTGGAGATGGATGCCAATGCTTGAAAGGTTCTTTTGGATTTCATATTTCATTTGTTTAAATTCTTTAAGTATTTTTCTTTTCTCCAATACATTTTGTTTCAGGAGTGAAACCTTCCATTTGATACTCCTCTTCCACATAACACATGTATTTTCATCATCACTTGGAAATATTTGTTCATTCGACAATTTATTTTCTATCATCTTACGCATTTTTTAAATCACCATTAATTTTTAACCAAATAAACTCCTCTTGTTTGGTAGTGGTAATCTCATTACCTATCTCAACTTTCAACACTTCAATGTATTCACATATATTTTTGGTGTAAATAGGTGCATTTCCTATCTAATTACTTAGTGGGGTCCTATATTTTACATATTAATTCCACTTAGGCCTTAGGCTATTTAATGCTTAAATAAGATTTAATCTTTTTAACTTTTATTAAATATTAGTGTCCTAGGGTCATCTAGTGTTGAGTCACGCCATTTAATTATGACACACTCATTTAATGTCGGTACTACATCACACCTTGTCTATATAAGAAAGGTCATTGTGCACTTTGTATATAACTCATCATCATATTTCTTAAATATTAATATAAAGCAAGCTCATATTCTTGCTTATTCTCTTGTAGAAGGTTGCAATTGTTTTTGTAGGTCATCTTGAGCTAGAGCCAAATTTCATCTCCTACATGGTATCAGAGCAAGTCTTGCAGTTTTTTTCTCAAATTTGAGGGTAGAAATATATCTAGTGAGATATCTTGGTGAATTTTAGTAAGGTTGAGTATGCTCTTCCCTTGCACCTGATGGTGATTTGGGGAATAAAAAACTTGAAAAAACACCAGTTTTGGAGGGTTCCATTTTGTGGGTTTTCATTGCAAGTGAATTTTAGAGCATGTTGGATGTAGTATGAGCTCACCATTGAGTCTAAGGCTTCTGAGAAAGTCAAGATTGGTTTGTTTTTCGTTAAAATATGACATTTTTTATCAAATTTTTAAGGGTTTTAGATTAGGAGGTGGTTGACAGATTTGAGAGGTGGCTGATTTTTTAGAGCACATTGGGCCAAAATTGACCTTGTCATTGTGTCTATAATGCTAAAAAATCCAAATAATTCATATCAAACCATCAAAATTGAAGACTTTTCCCTAGGCCCTCAGAGGTTTTTTCAGCTCCTAGTCACCATTTCCATATTGTATGGATCTATATAGTACTATATTGTATGGTTTGTACTATCTACATAGGTGTTTGGATCAGTAGAAGCATTATAGGGCATATTTTGTGGAATATTTCACACTTGATCAAGTGTTGGAATCATCAGAGTACCATGTCTACATCATCCTTCTCTCAATTATTTCTACATCAATAGAGGTACATTGACATTTTTAATAGTATTTTATTATTTAAAAACTTTCGTCAATAGCTTTTCTCCTATCCACAGTCCTGGTGCCTAGTTCGCAAGGCTAGCGCTAGGCGCTAAGCCACTGGTGGTGCATGAAGCCACCAACTGCCAACCCCCAAGGGGCTTAGTTTTTGCACCCAGTTAGTCTACTAGGTGCCCAAATTGGGCCTTTTTTTCTTTTAAGCATAACTTTTCACTCAAGTATCAAAATTTTGCAAACAATATATTGAAAAAAAGATGGTTTTGTGTACTTTGTAGTTTTGTAGATTATTTTTCCAATTTTTTCTACATGTACATTTTATTGCTAACTGAAGTGCCTTTTCCCTTTTAGACCTCTGAGCTCATAAATTTTTGCCAGTATATATGTTGTTCTTGATTCTAGTGGCAATTGAAATGTATTCTGGAGCTCTATCATCTAGTTTATGCACTTTTTCTAAATTCAAACCTAGGTATAAATTATTCATTTTTTGTATATTTGGCATATTCATTGATTACGTGGACATTGTTGTCCCTAATTTTTGACATGCAAAAATCAGGGATAACCCATCAAAATTTTAACATTTTTAGGCCTCAATGCATGTATTACGAGGTACAGTGGTTGGGAATTTTAAGTTTTGGGTCTGTAGTCCTTTCGGCCAACATTTTTCATTCACTCTCATTCATTTTCATGAAATTTTGAGTCATTTTTGGTCAATTTCATGTTTTGAATACCTTACTACAAGTGTGGGGGTTTCAAGTTCTAAAAATAATAATACATTCACTTGCAATCAAGTCCCCAGGACCCGATTTCACTTTATGAGCTTTTTAAGTCACTTTTGTGTTTTTAAATTGATCATTTGTAATGGGGGTTCCAAGACCCAATTTGCAACTTAGGAGGCTTTTAAAGTTACTTTTTAAATATTGTTCA
The DNA here is from genome assembly GCA_007258455.2 of Sequoia sempervirens. NCBI lineage: Eukaryota > Viridiplantae > Streptophyta > Pinopsida > Cupressales > Cupressaceae > Sequoia > Sequoia sempervirens. The sequence goes on from VDFB02138470.1 coordinate 7,723, forward strand.
CTTGTAATGGGGGTCCCAAGACTTGATTACAAGTAAAAAGGTCTTAAGACACGTTAGTCACTTGTAATGAGCTTTGAAAAACTCGATTTCACTTTTACATGTAAAAGTAACTTGTAATGGGGTTCCCAAGACCCGATTGCAAGTAAAAGGTTTAAAAGTAAGTTTTGATCACTTGTAATGGGGGTTTCAAGACCCGATTACAAGTGAAAATCTTATTATTTTTCCTTCCCATACTTGTAAAGTTTACTTGTAATAATGTTTTTCCACATTGCAAGTCACCTTTCATTTTCACTTGCAGTCAGCATTCCAAAACCCGAAATTGAGCTTTGGCCTCACTTTTGCAGCGCCTTTGTCTCATTCTCGTTAGTCTTGTTTGCACACAGGACCTACCAAATCAATAATATAAGGCATGGGACTTATTTTTCAAACAAATTCCAAGGCTGGAGAATGATACAAAGAAAAAACAACATGACAAAGCCACAAAAGGAGTTAAATAAGTGACATGATTGAGCATAGAATGATTTCAAGACAAAGATGGAAGAATGTTTTCCAAACAACAACATGAAGATCCAATCAAGGATGATGTACTTAGAGTCGTGTCTTGGACACTTAGAAAAATTTCAATTATGCATTTGTAGTTTTGTTTTGACAAATTACATGTAAAGTCAAAAATTGTAATGGAAAGTGGTCATGCTACTCGCATTATTGAAGATTGTAATTACATGTAATCAAGTTACAAGTCAAAATTAACTAGGATTGTAATTTGGAATAAAAATTAACTAGGACTATAATTTGGAATAAGTCAATTGCAAGTAGGTAGTGGTTGAGAGAATTTCTCAAATTAGTTGGGATCCTCCCACCTTTTTCTCAAGGCTCCTCTCCTATAAATACTTGAGGGGGTCTATTGTAATTTGGATCTTTTGGCAATGAAACAAAACTCTGCTAGTTTGTATGTGCACTTTAATACTTTGAGCTTAGATGTAAATCATATTATAGTCAATTAAAAGAGGCAAATTGCTTTCAAACTTTAAGTTGATTCAAGGTGTTATGTGATGACATTTTCTGCATATTGATTGTGAGTTTTCTCGTGTTATACAAGACATATTCAAGCTCAATTTTGTAGACTTTGAGTTGCTTATTGCGTTTGGAGTTTTAGATTGGTTTTTCAGATTTGATACTATAGACTTTGAGTTGTTTGTCATGTTTGAAGCTATTGTAGAACACTCAAGCAAAGGGGGTAACTTGTAGATTTGTGCTGCTTTTATTTTCTATGTTTATGCATTAAAAGTGCATCATGTAGTTAGATTTTGAGCTATTACATACTGTACTTGGTTACCCGAAAATCATCTAAAAAGGTTGATAGGAGAGTAAGTTGTCAAAGACTTTGTGCTTTCAATTTGTTTTCCCGTCCCGGAAGAGCAATGGTGGACTTTTTTCCTTTATGGAAACTTTGCTTCTTTATTTGTTTACTTCATTAATCATTTATGCTTTCAACTATGATTCTTTTCTGAAATAAGAGAAAAGAATAAGTGTCTTTTCTGAAAAAAGAGAACAAGATAGAGTTTCACCTAGATTTAGAATAGATTTATAGTTAGAGTTTATTTATGAATTGTTAAAATAGAAAGAAAATGGGGAGCCTTCCCTTTGAAAATAGCAGAGTTTATCTCACACACTATGGCTGAAACCACAATTTTGCACGCCTTTCTAGGTGTACAAAATTTTTACCCAATAGTTTTTGGTGACTTTGTTGGGGATATGATATGCATCCAAAGGCCTCATGCTTTTGGTTGAAGTATACCAATATCCTATTCATTGTAATTTATGTTCTTGTAATTTATCAAGCTTTCACCAAGGACATGTAAGATGGTTGCTCAAGGTCCTTGGGGGAATGCTTTTGGTCCATTGAATCTAACTTTGCCTTTACATGCTCTTCTTGATGACTCATGGAAGAAATTTCCCAAGTTCTTTGGAGATGGAAGACAACATCCTGATGAGCACATTGTTTCCTTCTATATTGCATGTGGTGTGCTTGTCGTATAACATGAGGATATTTCAATGAGACTTTTCATTGAAACTCTCCAAGGTGTTGTTGTTGACTAGTTCTATCACCTCACACCATAGACCATCACAAACTCGGCTATTCTCAGAAAAAATTTTGAAGAGAGGTTCAAGCCTACAGAAGATGTGCATGCATTGTTAGCACAGTTGACTCAAATAAAAAAGGAGTCACATGAACCCATATAGGAGTTTTTGGCTAAATTCAACAAGTTGTCTAACAAAATTCTAAGTGTTGCTTAGCCTACAACTAAAAATTTGAAGTGCTTCTTCATCAATGCTCAGTCACCTAAGGTGAGTTTCTTGTTGAGAAGGAAATTTTTGAGAGATCTCACAACAACACAAACCTTAGTAGTTGAGGTTGAAGATGATCTTATCCTTGCTGGTAAGATAAAGATAGAGCCAAATGAGTTCAAAGAAAACTCTTCTTTGGGATCATGGTCTACCAAGAGAATAGATCCTATGGCACAAAGGTTGGCTAATGAGTTGCTTTCCATCAAAAATAAAATAGCTCAAGGTGTATTCTCTTCCCCTTATGAAGAAGATGTTCCAATGAGGCCATATCCAAATATTGCTCCTAGTTATATAGCTAGAAATTAGGACAAGCTTCCTTCAACACCAAAAGGACTTGCTCTTGAGGCACCACCAACAAATGTAACAGTGGAGGATTATGATCTTGAACAAAGTGATCTTGTTGGTCTCTTCCAAGAGAAGGAAGCAGACATAGCTGGTGACTCCCAAATATGGTTTATGCAGTTCCAAAAAGCTGTTGAACAAAAAGAAAAGATGATATCAGATATCAGAAGAATACATAACAAGAGGTTGAATGCCACCTTTCTAAGGTGTTGATGAAGGAGGACAATCACGTCATGGATGTAAAAAGATATTTTATGAAGATAAAAATGAGGTTTCAGTAGTTTGGTTTGATGAATTTCCCTCTTTTGTGGAGAAAGATGAAGAAAACCTACTCAAAGTAGCATCAACAACAGTTTTAGAACATAAAGATAATTCTATTTTGGAGTTTGGAGAGTTTGATGAAAATTTTCATGAAGCAAAGTTCAACTCTACTATTCAAAAGAGAAAAGAAGGTATTGAAGAGGATACATTTTGGGATGAGATGAATTTTTTTTGTTCAAGCTTTGATGCCAAACCAGTATCCCATAAGTTAGAAGATCATGAGCAACTTGAGAAAGATGAAAATCAAGAGTCTATTTTACAAAGTGGAGGTTTTGATATTTTTTCAGGTTCTCAAGAAAGTTCTTCTAAGGTTGAAATAGAACATGTTATTCATAAGAGATCTACCCCAAAACTTGATGAAGATCATTTCATGAGTACTATAGAAGAGTTTTGTTCAAGTCTTGTTAACGATTCTCTCTAATCAAAAGTTTATGAACAACATATTGAGGAATGAAATGCAATCACGTTTTCATTTGAATCACATGAAGGAGATCTTTCCATTTAGCATGAGGTTGTCGTGGTTGAAAAACTAGTTGTTCAAGTTGCAACTAATAAGAAGAATTCAATTTTTGTATGATCAAGAGGATGTCCAATCAGGCATCTTGCTTGGTTGGAAGTCAATGGGAGGATAGAGGTTTCACTTGTTCCTAAGATTGTAGATACACTTAAGGAAGAGGCCAAACATGCATTTTCAACTAAGCAAGAGCAGTCTGATTTCAAAAATCTACTTTGGAGCAGCAATACATATGATTCATTTCAAGAGGAAGGTGAATTTGTTCATCTTTTCCAAGGAGTGTTGCATCAAGTTGATACACATTGATGGTCAGTGGCACAACAATGGACAAGCTCTCTGAAAAGAGAAAGATAGTCACATGGATATCTGCTCCCAAGGTCTTTGTGTCGATTCTTGGTTGTCTTGATTCTCGGTGATTGAGTGTGAACTATAATGTTCAAGGGCCTACTAGTGTTATGACTCTTAGTTGTTCCTAGATCAAGCATGAATTTTAAACCTATTTTAACCAGGGTTTTTAAAGAAACAGAAAAAGATAGATCAAAGCTTGGAACTAAAAAGAATAATAATTCATCCAACTTAACTAGACTTGTTACCTTTCAAGGAATTGCTAACTAAAATTGAGAACAAAATCAACTTGTGATTGACACACAGCTTCATTCATCCACAATGCTAATTTTAACAACAGATTGTAAATCACTATTTAAACAAAACTTCTTTCCTTGAAAGCTATTCAAATCAACTGATTAACCCAAGATGAACATCATTTTGGAAAACAATATGAAATAGATTAAATCTGGATTTGCCCTACTACATTGGTAAACGGTCTTGTTTACAAACTGGCAATCACTAGTGTCTGAGAAAAAACCCAGTTTAAGTTGACTTCATCTACTAAGAAAACCAGAAATATACATTATTGGCCTCTACTAAATCTAACTCCTAACTAAGAAGACCAAAGAGGCTCCCATTACAAAGAATCAGGATGCAGCTCTGTCTCTTCTACCCTTCAAAAAATTCATACTCTTGAAAATCTATCTCTAGACCTATTTACTCTATATTCTCCTCTAATTGTCTCTATTCCTCTTCTAACAACCTTTTCTAATTTGTTTTCTAACTTTTTACAAAGAGGCAAGAATGCCCTATATATAGAGTGTACCAAAAAGAATGCACTGGCCCCCTATTTTTAGGGTTTACAAAATATCTACTGGTTGTAGGAGGGTCAGCACTCAAATCTTTTGAATATAGTTAATTTTGCATTCAATGTGAATCCCTGTTGTCCATGTTGTTGAAAGATTATTTCGGGGATGATCTTAGATCTTTTGCAGCTCTAGCATTTACTTCTGGCCACCGTTTCCACCTTTGAACTCCATCGGGGCTGCCTTGAATGCTCAAAAAGATTGCCATTAATACCAATCCACCTCCTCGCCAGTAGACCACATAGTTGTCCCTAAGACCCGTGGTTCTTTCTTTCCCTCAGCCCCCTTTCGGCTCTAGATCTTTCTGCACGTTGACCATCTCTGTAAGTAGAATTAGACTTCTCTTTAGATTTGAACACCATCGTTTGTCGAGCCGCTCCATCGGCTTATTCACAGAGCAGATCCACACCGGTTGCATTCTGTAGATTCCCTTCACAGGGGTAGTCAACGAGTCAAATGCCCAGGGTTCATCTCTTTGGCTTCTTCTGATTG
>VDFB02138472.1:0-12818 GCA_007258455.2 Sequoia sempervirens
ATCAAAATTATATGAATCAACCTACACTTTAATTTATTTCTACGTTCCGCTATATACAAATGAATTATTATTTTAAATTAGGGAGAGTAAGCAATTAATATAGAAGAGATCTACCAAAATTCATCCATTTTTATAGATTTATGAAGTGAATTTCAAAATTATTCAAGTTAGCACAAGGACTAGATTTTAATGTCAATTGAAGAACCTGATGGAATCTAGACTTTGGAGATAGTTTTGGCTTCTCTGAAGAACCTAATGATTTAGTTTTAGAATGTTCTCATCCTCATTATTTGATCTACGTGCTGCCCTAAGAAAGGTACTTTTGTATTTGAATTTTTCTAATGGTATTTGACTTTATCTTGTGTCCATCTTGTTCATGTCATTTAGAAATCCTTGTCTAACACATTTGAGTAGGATTTTTTTCATTTTAGCTCATTACAACCTTATATAAAGTTAAGGTTAGGAGCACACACATTTTATCATTCAATAAATTTGTTTTTTATGGAGGTAGAAATACCAAAATGGGGGTTTGACCAATGCGAACTCCTATGCAGCCACCTATTTCCCCTTCTTTTCCTTTGATTTTTGAGGTTCCAATCTAAAGATCGAATATTGTATAGTAGAAGAACATATTGTAGATCTATAGGTTCCTTATAAAAAAAAATTATAGAGAAATATCTAAACCTCTCAATCAAGGGAACCAATGCCCTTTAACTCCTAATTCAGCTCCAAATTTATAGTATAGTTGTACAAAATTATGCCCTTCACATATTTTCCTCATTTTATGATTTCTCAATTTTGTTTAGGCAGGAAAAATATATTTTAAGATGAAAGTTACATAGTAAAAAAGGTCAATTAATTCAAATTATATCCAATAAACTTCCAAACCAATAAAAGAACCAATTTTAGGGTCAATTGACCCTCCTTCTAAGTTGTTAGCTAATCTCATTACCTTGTTGACTTGAATTCTAATGTTGATGTGAAGAAATATTCATCTTAGTAATCTATTCACTAGGTCTAGGATCTCTTTATCCACATAAAATTTTGGTGAACCAAACATATCCTATACTAGATAAATATTTTGATTCATATTACATATCCTTTAGATCTGAATTAGCAAGAAAATTTGTGAAAATTAAGATCTCCTTGTGTTTGCATTGAAGAATTTTTTATTTTTATTTTAATTTCATACAATAATTGGAAATTTTGCTTCATTTAGATTTCAATAATACATCAAATCTATAGATAAATTTGTTAATTTTTTGAATTAGTGCATGATTTGGTTAAAAAATATATTTTTTTTATAAAATTTGGAAACCTTAGTTTGTTTTTGAAAGAGGAAAAAATGGGTTTTATAGGGACCCGAAACCACAAAGTTTACAAAATAAAGAAAGAGTCAAAAGACACATCACAGTCAAAAAAGCTGTAAAAATAATAGTAGTAAACACCCACAACCAACAAAAAGTCTAGTGAATGCCACAAAACCAAAAAACTAGACTGAAAGCCAACAATGGCTAAATTTGAGTTTTTAAAAGATTAGCAGTCTCAGCTTCTAGCTCATTCATGTCTTGAACTCCCCTCTTTAAGATCTAAACCATTTGTGTTGTAGGAGGGGCTTTCCTTTTAACATTGGCTCGGGTCCTTTAAGAAATACCTTGGTCCTCATTATTTCTTTCCTTGTTCTCTTCCAAATCAATGACTAGTGAACCTCATGTTTTTTCAAGCTTTTTAGACATAACATTGATAATAATGGCATTCTACCTAGCCATTTTATTATTTTGTTTTGTAACTGTTTTCAAATTATTTTTGATTTTAACAATTTCCTCTTCCATAGACTTGTATTTCTCCTCAATATCACCCTCTTTCTTTCCAATACTACTCTTATTCAATTTCCCTTCTTTGTTGGTGGGGGTAGCTAGCTTCAGCTCTTGCTCCTTCGACTTACTGTACAAATTCATGTTTCTTTGATTGAGCTCATTAATTTCTTGATAGGCCCACTTTAAGACCTTGAAGATATCACTAATACCATTTATAGCAAAGGCCAGAATGTCACTAGACTAAACCTGGTCTAATATGAGATTTACATCACCCGGGTTGGGGGAGCTAGGAAATTTGGTACCTTTGAATCTAAAGGAGGAAGGAGGGGAGGGAAAAAAATTTCTACTGGCTTTAGGGTTCTTGGCTTTGTCTTCTATGGAATCCGTAGAATAGGAGACCAGCTTATTGGTAGGGGAGCCCTTAAGAACAAGATTCTTTAAGGGGGAAAAATAGTCAGGTAAGGACTCAGGGTTAGCTTTAGCAAACTCAGGTTTTTTAGACTAGGTTTTCTTACCAGACATCTCAGAGGATGGGTGGGTTTCAACAATTCTCTCCTTGTTTGGCTGAATCTTCGAACCCCCACTATCGGTATCATAGTCCTTAGACTCCAAAGAGGCCACATGTTTAGATAAAGCCAACATGCTTTGATAGTGTTATTAAATTAGCCTAATAAGACCAAGATGAAGGATGGGGTATCTCCTGGGGTTTGTCCTATGGTCCTCAAGGCTATTACTCAGCAAACATAACAAGTAGTGAGGCAAAGAAATCTGTACCTTATGGCGGAAGTGGTTAAGAATGATGAAATGATGCCAATACATTTTAGTAAATCTCTCGTCCAGGGTGATATACTTCATGATAAGGGTATGTGCAGGATCATGGTGGGCCAAAAAGTGGCAATACAATGGGTATTTGTAGGGTATGTGGCTGATGACTTTTTTTAACTCAAATTTGATGAAATGAAAAGGGTTTTTAAAGGAGATTCACAGCTTTTCACCAATATAAATTATGCTTTACTTTGAATTTAATAAGTAATTATTATTCATTTTCTATTCAAATTATGACTAAAGTCCTCATTGATAGGCTGATTGAAAACAATTTGTAGCTTTCAAACTATACCACATTTTTTGAATACAAAACATGCGTCACATTCTATTCTTTGCATACTATAAGATTAAAAAAAGAAAAATTCAATTTCATGAAGTTTTGATCAAGTTAAGGTGGTCAGACATATGAGTTTTTTATATTTTTTAAAAAGCTATAATAAAGAATTTATAATTAATTATTTACTTGGAAAAAAATTAAAAAAAAATATGCATCACATCGGGGCATGAATCCTCTACTTATATATAAAATATTTAAAAAAAATATTATCATTTTATTGTGGTTAGGGTGGTCAGACAAACACCTACTTATTTTTTTCCTTGAAATTTAAGTACCACTCCATTGAAATTTTAAATTTTCACCAAATTGGATTTTTTTATTTAAACAAACCTAGTAGTTTAGAAACTACATTCAATTTTCTACAAATTCTATTCTTACGTATTTTTGAAATAATATAGATAACTTATTCAAATTTTTATGTCATGTTGCCTAACTCTAATTTTTCTAAATTTTTTGCCACTTAAGGGCCTATTTTTTTCATGATGATCCTGCACATACCCATAACATGAATTTCCTTTCTCCACAGTGCCTTGATAGTATTAATTTTGAAGTAGTTGTTAGAAATTTTATCCAGTTTTAATTTCTCCTTGTCCTTCTTAGGAAATCTGATGATAGCCTCATCAGAGAACCTTTTGTCATGATAAAACTTCATGCCCTTAGTAGACATATCAGTAATCTCCCCTATAATCTTCTCATCCAGCTTCACGTTTCTTCCAAAGAGTGTGATTTCATCATTGCTCCAGTTCTTCTCAAAGTAATCCATAGCCACATAATTGGTCCCATGAAGTGTTGCAACATATGGAACTAACCCACCTTTGTCAATCTGCTCCCAAACCTTGTCAATCCTACTGTGCACCTCATAGCTTTTAGGCTCAACTCTTTTCCTATCCCACCCCATTTTCGTTAGCTCCTTACTACAAACTCTACCAATGTTGAGGACCTATTGTAAAATTATGCAACTATTCCAATGCACCCACAAAGTGTGCCACTTTTTCTTCCCTTCTAAGTAACATGACATGGCCCCATAAAATGTCTTGATTTCGATGTACCTGGCCCCTTTCTCTTTAATCATTAATTGTATTTATCTCTTTCCCATGCGTAAAATCATATTCTAGTAATTCCCTGACTTTGGTTCTCAAGTCCCTACAATTCTGCCACATGTTCAATCCTTGCTTCCTCATTCCTTCATTTGCAAAGTAATCTGCCACGATGTTAGCTTCCCTATAGACGTGTGAAACTTTTAATTTTTAGAATTTTTTGAGAATAGAGTTTGCTTCATCTATCCAATTCTTTATCATCCATGAGGGTGGGGTCTGTCCTAAAAGGTAGTCAATAATATTTTTAGAATCTCCTTCAAGCCATAAGTTTCTTATATTCATATTATAATCTAACTTTAAAACTTGAAAAACTCCTATAGCTTCCACCACATGGTAAGTTCGATGGCCAAGGGATATAGCCACAACCACCATAAAGTTTCCATTTGAATCCCTTAGAACACCTCCACTTCTAGCCAAACCTGGGTTTCTCTTTGTAGCTCCATCAAAGGTGGCCTTAGATCAGCCATTTGGGGGAAAAGTCCATCGAACACCCTCCCTACTTTTCTTATATTGCTTGGAAGCAGATGAAATATCCACTTTAATATTCCAATATTTTTCTATCCTTAAATCATAGGGAGAGCACACAACAACTTCCAAATTAAGATATTTTTGAGGAATCACATTAAAATTTTCCTTTATAAGCCTAAATTTTTTCTCAAAGACATTATTCTCTAACATCTCCTTGTCCCTGAAAATTATATTATTGTGTTCCTTCCACACTCCCCAAGCAACAAAAAGGAATAAGAAGGCCCATAACCTTCAAATATAGGGATTTTGAGTAGGAGCTTTCCATTGTAAGAGGAACTCTTCAATGGTCTAGGGGAATACCCAGGAGAGATTCCAAATAGCTAAAAAAATTCTCCAGATTAAGGAATCAAATGGGCATTTGAGGGAAAATTAGTTGGTTAACTTGGCCTCACTCTTACAGAGGTAGCATCTGTTGGGGATTTGAAATCCTTATTTACAAATATTTTCCACCATGAGAACCTTATTCTGAAGAATTATCTAGAAGAAGATATTAACTTTTGGAGTTAGGTGTTTAATCCAAGCTTTAAAGTAGAAGGGAGAGGGGACTTGAGAAATTTACGGCAAAGAGATAGACGAAGGGACAAAGTAGTTAATCGAAGGGTTATCCATCTAGACAAGGGTGTCATCCTACTGATTCTATCCCAAGCTGACATCCTTTAAGGAGGATTGAAGCTGAGCCAAATCTTGACTAATCACACATAAGTTCACCCAGTCTCCTTCAAACCAATAATCTTTCACAAGTTCCCCGAAAGCAGCTTTACATTGCTCTGCCCATCTATTGAATCTTTCAATATTAATAAGGGATTCCTTAAAAAGCCATTTATCCTCCCAAAATATAGCTTGATTGCCACTTCTGATGTGTCATCCTATCCCTAATTCCATATTTTTTCTACAAGAAATCATATCATTCTAGAAAGTTGAACCACGTGGGAGGACAGGAAAATCCAACAAAGCTTTGAGGGTCATACCGTCAACCATATATTTACTTATTAAAATATCTTTCTATTCTTTGCTAAACGAGAAAGATCTGCATATTTGTTTGGCTAGGAGAGTATTATTAATAATTCTAATTTTTTTAAGACCTAAACCTCCCAAAGTCTTTGTTCTACAAACCAAATCCCACCCTATAAGAGGAATTCTCTTTCTTTCCTCCACTCCAAACTAGATGAATCTTTTCTAGATCTTTTCAATGGACTATGCATATTTAGCAGGGATTTTGAAGAGGCTTAAAGCATAAATTGGGAAATTCTAAAGAGAAGCTTTAAGAAGCTAAATTTTTCCAGCTTAGCTCAAAAGATCTCCTTTCCAACCTGCCAACTTCTTTCTGAACCTATCGACCAAAGAGCACCAAAAGGAGTCTGGAAGTTTGAGGCATAATGGATTTCCAATATACGAAGGTAAGTAATCCACCTTGCAATCAAGAATTATAGCAATCTTGACCTGTCTCTGCTTAGGGGTATTGAAGAAAAAGATGGAACTCTTCTATCTATTGACTTTCTACCTAGTTGCCTTTTCATACATGGCCAAAGTTTTTTTCAAAGTCTTAGCCTCATTCCCAGAAGATCTACCCATCAACATAGTTTCATCAACAAACTATTGGTGAGAACATATCAAATTCATGGAAGAAGGACTAAGACCAACAAGGGACCTTTGTTTGATCGATCTCTTAAGATTCCTTCCCAGGCTTTCAACCATTATAGTAAAAAGAATAGGTGAGATAGGGTCACCCTATCTTAAGCCTCTTGAGTTTTGAAAGAAACTAGAAGGAGATCCATTAACAATGATGGTTGTGGAGAATGTGGTAACCAATTGATTCACTAGCTACTGAAGCCAAACCCCCTTAGAATTTTGAATAAAAACTCCTAGTCAACACAGTCGTATGCTTTGGAGATGTCCAGATTAAGAAGAAACCCTTCAGTTTTAGATTCCACAAGTAATTGAATATTATCATGTATAGTGACTATTGAATCTAATATTTTCCTTCCAGGAAAGAAACTATTCTGTTGAGGGGAAATCAATGAAGGAAGGATAGAAAGGATCTTTGATGTCAACACTTTAGAAATGATTTTTTAGAGAGAGTTGCAAAGACTTATAGGTCTAAATGCCTCAAACTCCATAGCACCTGGTTCTTTAGAAATAAGGACCACGAAAGTAGCATTTAGTTCCTTAAGGAGCCTTTTGGAACCAAATAATTCCTTAACAACATTCACTACCTCATTTTCCACAATATCCCAAAACCATTGAAAAAAGAACATAGAAAATCCATCAGGACCAAGGGCCTTATTTCCTTCAAAAAGAAAAGGCAGCTTTCCTGATTTCCTCCATAGAGGGAATTATTTCTAGCTTTTCATTGTATTCCCTAACAACAACCTTGGGGATGGCCTCTAATAGAAAGTCTTGGTCATTTTCATTGATTTCCCCATTCACCAAAAGTAGGTTATTATAGAAGAGGACAACTTGCTTTTTTATGTCTTCATCTTCCTCAAATCTAGTACCATTAACTTCTATGGAAGTGATTCTATTGGCAGACCTGTGTTTTAAAGTAGATAAATGAAAGTACCTTGTATTTCGATCTCCAACAGAGAGCCATAACACCCTTGATCTCTGCCTCCAGAACTCCTCTTTTTCCATTATGTTGTGCAGCTTCACCAGCAACTCATTTTCTCTATCCTTAATATCTTCAATGTATCCTTCCTTCTGGATTTTGTACTGGATCTCCACAAGCTTCATTTGAAGTTCATATTTAATGCGAAAAATATTTCCAAAGGATTATTTTTTCAATTTTCTTAAATTGTGTTTGACTTCTCTAAGCTTTTTAGGAATTTTGAACATAGCAGTTCCTAGAACATCAATATTCCACCATTTCCTAATCTCATCTAAGATTATGGGATGGTACAACTACATTCTTTCAAATCTAAAGGGAAAATTTTTCTTCACCTTAGGTCACATTTTGACAAATCAGGGAAAACTGTGGAATTTTTTGTTTCATACTAGGACTATGCTAGTCTCAGATCTTTGAAAACTATAATCATTGTCACAAAATTCAAAATTTTAAAAATCTTGTACTTCTATTCTAGGGCACTAGTGCCCCTATCCTACTTAGTTGAAACCAAATTTCAGAGATAAACTAATATATGTACATTCTATGAATTTCTAAAACCCATTTCTAAAAATAGTGTATGTAGCACACCTAAGTTATCGTATTCGATCATAACTAGTGGTAAGAGGCATACACATTAATTGTGACTATAATTAGTTTTGTAATTAACATCTTGGAGAAAATACAGTAATATGATCATGTTAGATCTCTTTCTACAATTTTGTTATAAATACGATGAGACATTTAGTAGTGATGATTTTGAAATGTTAGATGAAGCCCCTGATGAATTCATCTCATATAAATCATCCACTAAGAATCCTAAATTTTAAAAATTTCAAAGATCAATAAATGAAAGACCCAATCACACCACAACTAGTCATTTACCCTCCTTCACATAAACCTCAAACACATAATCAACATATGCTTATTATTGAACCACTGTCAAACCAACAAAAATATTTTGGTCATATCTTAAACTTTCTAAGACATTGACTCAAGATAACCACAAACAACAAAATATATTGCAAAAAAAATGTTACCATGTTATGGATTATAAATATAATCCAAGAAACAAAATAAACTAAAACAAATAGTCATTCCATCACCAATACCATCCCTAGAACATATTCTCACTCTCGAACCTCATTTTCTTCAACATAATGGTAAATAATATAATCTTGTGGAGAACCTTCATTCTACTCTTGTAGACACGTAAAATGTATTGATTTACATTGTGTATATGATCTTGACTACTAACACTAGTTCATCCAAAATCATCCCTCGGTCTAACCATTTAATCGAATACCCTTATTTGATTAATTTCATCAATTTTCCTCCCTTAATTAATTAAATCATCTTATCTAATTAAGTCATTCTTTCTTATTAATTAAATCACTTTATCTGATGTGATTAACCCTATGACGATATTTAATTAAATAATTCACTTTATTTGATTAAATTTGTAAAGTCATCCATATAAATTAAATAGATTCATCTTTATTTAATTTAACACTAACATCATCCCCTTTAGCTAAATAAATCAAAATATTTATTTAACTATGTCTAAATCATTTTCCATATCCTTTTCATTTATTTTAATCCATAAATCTAAGTCAAAAAGTCAAATCACTTAATCCTCTCTTAAATTAATCAAATCATGATTAATTCTAATCTTAATACAAGTCCCATCCTCTAGCTTTTCCCACTTGCACAAATAAATAATTTTCATTAATTTTTTAAATCCTCATTTTCCACCAACAAGGCATCTTTAGAGAATATTCTCTCAAATTTGAATTCAAATCAAGTTGGCTTGTCCCTTCCAACATAGCATTAATTCTCCTCTTACATGTCCCCCACTAGGCATTTAAGACCCCTTCTCCCTCCAACAAGCCAAATTTGAAATTTGAAAAGGCCACCTAATGTCATTTATTGGCACATTCACCAAAACTTGCACACCCTTGTCACATTCACATGGTGACAAATGGATTCTTCCTATTGGTTGAATCCTTACCTGACATTCACCCATTGTCCATGTCTCTCCATCATTCTCTTCTATAAATGGAGAACTCATCCTTTGCAATGGGGCATCCACAATCACAATATTCATGCAAATTTACTGTCTTCACATTGAGAGCTAATTTGGTCCACTTCATCTTCAAGGCATTTTATTATTGTGCTTGTCAAGGGTTGGGAAAGGGTCACTTTTCACAACAAAGTGACACCAATCCACTATGGAATAGATGTGCATTGTGCTTCTTTTATGCTTCCAATTAATTTGTTTTGTTATCTAGTTTGAGAGGAATTATGCATTATTCCATAGGAGCATTAGTAGGTTTGTATTTACATGTACTAACCCATGTTATGGAGTTTAGAATGTTTGCATATTTAAAGGGTTCTCACAACTCCAACTAAGATTTTATTGTGGGATTCATTCAAAATTCACCTATCTATCATAATATGCTTTACGAGGCTTTATAGAATTTTTTTGTGCCACATGCTAAACCAAATGATGTAGGAACTTTTCTCCAAGCTGTGAATTCAATTTTTTTTTATATTGTCTTTTATCAAAGTGAATTACCTCCTCTTGACATTCAAAAGAATGTGATGCATTGATGATAATGATTGTCATTAATAAAACAAGTGTTAGTAGTACCCTTATTGATAATGGATTGGGTCTTAATGTTTGTAGTATTGAACTTATAAAAAATCTTTCCTTGGATATGTCTCTCATTTAACCTGATGCTTTATATATTCATGGTTTCAATAATATTGGCAGGAAACCATTGGGAACAATTAAATTACACATTAAATTAGACCATGTAGTTTTGCCTACCCTTATCCATGTCATTTTGGATGCCCTTTCACATAATGTTCTCCTTCGAAGACCATGGATCCATGCTATGGGAGGGTTTTTTCTACCCTTCACCACATAATGAAGTATACATATAACAACAAGGTTTAAATGATGAATGATAATCCTAAGTTTTTTTTTTTTTTTTCAAAATGAAACATGAAATAAAATTCCTTTTAACACATTGATTCCATATTCATTGGTGGAACTTATGCCTTCAAAAGATAATGCCTTAGATCATTATGTGTCACTAGTGAAAAAAATTTGTATGATGATTGGGGTTCATTAGATTTTACACCTCGATTCATGGGGGAGCATAAAATCTCACCATCTACGTCTAAAGAATCAAATGAAGCCACAATTGAATCTACATAATATTTTATTGATTCTCCTCAAACATCTAATTTAAAACTTCTAGCAATAAAGATGATACCAGTTATATGTCTACGTATGATGTGAATAATTATGAAAAATCACATTACTCAAAAGAAATGGAATCTATTTATGATAGATGATATAATTTTATTTCTCAAGCTGAGTGTAATAGAAATTATTGTGATATAAAAGAACAAGATATCAAAGTCCCTATATAATTGAACATACAAGATATAAAAATTCTCATAATTTCAATCCTTTGAAACCCACCAAAGCTTCCCAAAGACCTCTCAACATGAACACAATAACACAAGAATCCCCTAAGGTGTTACTCAACTTAATTCATCCTAAGATGATAATTAAAATGAATAAAAACATTTCATTGGATATATTTTAGACTGACGAGTCCTTCGCAATTTTTTTGGGAGTTTATTACAACTTTCCTACTTATAAGCATGATCATGGATTTCCCTATTTTCTAAA
The DNA here is from genome assembly GCA_007258455.2 of Sequoia sempervirens. NCBI lineage: Eukaryota > Viridiplantae > Streptophyta > Pinopsida > Cupressales > Cupressaceae > Sequoia > Sequoia sempervirens. The sequence continues at coordinate 10,913 of VDFB02138472.1, forward strand.
TACGAACACATACTTTGGAAAGAAACTTGTATAAAAAACTATATTTTATTCTTAGTGTCTTCTCTTCATGTAATGGGTCTCAGGGTGGGATCAAAGTTCCATTGCTATTGTATGTTCTTTGTGGTCTAGTTCTGTTTGGTGGTTTTAATGCTCTATTTGGATGGTCGTGGCTTCTCTAAACTAAAAAATCCCACCAGAAATAACCCTAAAAGATGTTAAAGTGGCAAATGGAAATAATTTTATTTTATTTTTTCCCAATATCCTTCAAAGATGTGTTCATCGAGAAAGCCGCCTCCTGGCCCCCATTGACAATGAAGTTCCTCTACCGCGAGGAGGGTGATGTTGTGGAGGGCCATGTCGACGATGGTTCAGGCAAGTGCCCAACTTTCCTTTTGGAAATTGTTCCTCACCTAATTTAGAAATGACACTTTCTATTAAAAATGAAGAAATTAGTCTTGGAAATAATGTTGTGCCTTTAGCTACATTAGACATCAACAAAACTCTGATGAAATTTATCGATGAATTGACTAGAAATGTACGCTAAAAAAAATTAGGGTTTCAAGTTACGTTCTTTAGGATTTTCCAATAAGGTTTGTTTCTGAGTTTCTTCAAGGATCATAAAATGTAGGAAAAGGTCCTCCAAAAAGGATTTTGGAGCATAGGTAAGTTTGTCTTCCAGGCGGTTGCCTCATCTCCTAATCAAAAAAATGATAGAAATATGTACCCTATCATACCCAAGATGGGTCATGATAAAAAGATCACCCCTCAAGTCTAGAACTTTCTTCCCCAACTGGCTTCTCACTTGGGAAAGGTGATGAAAATCGAACAAATAAATGTAACAATGCTAAATATGAATGTGAGGGTTTTGGTGGGCCTCATGCTAGGAAAATATATCCCTAATGAATTAACTCTTAAAATATATAGAAATAGAAATTAGCAATTAAGAGGTGGTCTTAACTCTTGTTACCTTTGGAAAATTGATAGACACATCAAGAGGAATTACTTGATGGGCAAAGGAAAAATTTTCTTACAAAAAACTCTTGGAAACCCTAATCTTGATATGATTATAGTGGAGGGTATAAGGTGACATTCCTTATATTATTTAGACAAAGTCAATGGGTTGACTAAAAGCCCTAACCCATAATGTCTCCAAGAAATAATTGGGCATAATATCCAAGTCAATAGATTGAAATCTCGTAAAAGGAATGAGGGTCAACCCTCGACCTCATTAGAGGATATTAAAAATTTGAAAGAGATTGATGAAAGGATATTTGTGCTCTTGAAAGATGACAAAGCGGATTATGGAGAAACCTAAAATGAGGCTACTATCAATTCACAAATAGATGTCTCTAAAACTAAGGAGACTAATGAGAATGAACCTTAGTTGACCCCATTCTAGGGGATAAAAGGTTCCAGCTAAAAAATGGTTAGACCTGAGTGGCCTCTAAGCCACAATATTTAGAAACTTCAAAAGAGAAGATTGGACACCAAAAAATTCATAGGAGCTAGCTTTCAAAAAAATAAGGTGTAGCATATCTCAAAACAAAAAATTAAATAAAATTATTCAGGTTGATATCTCAAAAAAAGAAAACTGTTTACCCAATTCTAACATAGATGGGAAGGTCGAGGCTATAAATAATGTATAAAAAATGGTTAAAAAATAATGATTCCTTAGAAGACATATTTTTTGAATGCCAAAGTGAGTAGGGAAACCCAAAGTCATCCTTGGTTGACTCAAATGTAGAGGGCATTGACAGTAGGGTTGGGAAGTCTAAAATTGATCTAGGGAAAGGTCATGATGCCTTGGGATGAAATAATGAGTATGACATTCAATAGTTTGAGAACGAGGAAGATCTAACTTCCCCATGTGACAGTGTTGTACCATAGAAAAAGGACAACTTGCTTG